>APFE030826038.1:16642-28803 GCA_000404065.3 Pinus taeda | reverse complement strand
GGTTTTAGGGGGTCATTTCAGATAATTGGATCTGTGAGTCTAAGACTGAAGAAGCTCTCTTGTAAATCTGTTTCTGGTTAATAAAAGAAGACTTTGGGGTCCATATCTTGCTGGTGTTACTCTCTTGAAATGTTGTGAGATTGTTTAATTTTCTGTATATGTTATTTTCAGCCGTTAATAATAGCTTTCTGTAGAGTATTGTGAGCACAGGTATCTTGTTCACCTGCTAGGGTTTGGGTGCTGTTAGGGTTTCTGAAGTAATGGCAGGTATCTCCATTACTTCCTGAGATCTAGCAGCATTTTTGCCCTCTTTACTGATGGTTGTTTTGAGCTGTGCAGAAACGTTTTCTGAAGGAACTTTGTGGGCGTTCGGGGAAGTTCTCGGCTGAACCAGCCAGCTCCCACAAGCATTTTTTGCTGAGCCCAGTTGGATTTGATCCTGGGTCTATCATTCGGTTTATTTTTAATTTGCATGAGAGATTTTTCTGAAGTTCTTCACAGTGAAAATCTGAAAATCTTTATTTCTTTTAAATGTTTTCTGTGCTTATTGATGAATCTGGCTGTTAAGGGGCCAAAATCTGTAAATTATTTAACTGTTCTAGGGTTTCAAATTTTTTCTGACTTAGGGTTTCGTTTTTGTCTTCCTGCACATATTTTTATTGGACGTTTCATCACAGGTTACAGGTTGTTGTTCTACTATCAAAGAGATCAGGCATCGGGCCAGGTAAAATCTACATATGTTGGGCACAGTTTGACGTGGCAGCAGTTTAAAGGGAAAACGAATTTTTTTTTTTTTTTTTAGCACGAATCTAATTGACAGAAAGCGTGATCTCCTTCTGCTGTGGGTAGCATCACACGTTGTTTCAGTCTTCAAAATCATAACACAGGCTCAGGAAACGATTCAAATTCTTTATTTTGGGACACTGGATCAGCGTGCATCTGTCCGTCTGATCACATGCGAGTTAATTCCTCCCGCGTGCTCCTCATTTTCGTCCATGCTATCCACGTGAAGGCTGTCCGGCTGCCTGCAAAACTGCGTGCACCTGTATTCAAACACACCACAAATCGATTTTTTGTGAGACGTGACACCACAAATCGATTTTTGTGAGACGTGGGTATCAGCAAAATTATGATTTAAATGAAACACGAACAGGAAGTTTCCAACATTCCTCGCACAGGCTTCTGTTATCAATGCCGTCCTCTGCCCGCCGAGACTGCAAGGCCGTCTTCCGCTGCCTCATCCCGACACCTGCACTGCAAACACGTCAAAAAACAGCAAAATCTCGATTTGAAAGAAGCGTGAATCAGGAGGTATCCAGTCCACGCGCAGGTAATTTCATCCGGTCTCAGGTTAATACCCCACGAAAACCATGGTAAGTCTTTCATGTCGACCCCGCTGTGTATAATTTTTGCCATAAATCGATTTTGATTCAGTTAATACGATGCTCGTGCAGTCTGGTGATATATGCGTGCGTCAATTTCTTTTTAAGCGTAGAGGTAGGGTTTTTGTTTTGATAGTTTTAGTCTAGTTTTCTGTTAAATCAGCATATGTGTTTCTTTTTTCTTTTTGGTAGCATAGTCATAGTTTTATTTATTTTTTTTAAATCGATTTCTTTATTTGTTTAGTTTAGTTTTGAAAATGTGTATTTTTATTTAGTTTAGTTTTAAAATATGTAGATATGTTTAAGTTAGGATTTTAGCATTTAGTTTAGTTTTTTAACTTTGTATATATATTATATATGTTTGATTTAGATTTAAATTTTGGTTTAGATTTTGATATTGTTTTTAAAAAAAAAAAAAAAAAAAAATCATAAAGGGTTAGGTTTTAAGTTTTATTCTTTGGACTTTAGATTTAATTTAATTTTTTTTTTTTTTTTTTTTTTTTTTTTTTTTTTTTTTTTTTTTTTTTTTTTTTTAAGTTTTAGAATAGAATTAAATTTAGATCCTCTTTAATATTTATAATTTGTTTAATAAATAATTAAAAAAAATAAAAATATTTTTTTTTTCTTTTTTAGGATTAAGTTTTAATTTTTGTTTTAAGTTAAAATTTTGTCGAGAAAAGCCATAAAAAATTTTGTGGGAAAATTACTTTTTGCCAAGTACAGTTGTTTTCATGCTATATCTTTCACACTGAATTGTCAAGTCGAGATACGAAATTGATATCTAGTTAATAATTTATGATTCTTGTGGTGGTTCGAAGTATTCATTTTTTTAATCTTCAATTGCTGGATATCATTTTGGTCATTCTAAGAGCACTGTTCACGTTTCATGTTTCTATAATCATCTAACAAGTAATCGATTCAATGACAGTCTCTTAAGGCACTGGTCTGCTAAAATCAAATTCATCTAGTGCTTATCTTATCGTGTCTCGTGTCTCCCAACCAACTGTTTGGCAATTGGTCTTCATTATCTCATAGGGTCTACCCCCCTTAGCCACGGGAGACAGGCTTAAACGGAGGGATCGGGGATTAGAGTGACAGCCCCCGGTCTGAGCGTTGTCGTGTCAATCTGCGCGACAACACCCTGAAATGACTCGGGATCTTTGAGAGTGGTTTTGACCTCATTGGATTTCATATGGAGAAAGTAGAATTTTAGATCTCACTCAAAATCCAGTGGACTTAACAGGTTTCCAAGATTTCAGGATTAGGGGAATTGCAATGCTACATTAGATTTTCTGATGTACGAGGGTACAGAACTAGTATTTAATCAAGAGCATCAAGCCCTCTATGTTCGTTGATGTTAGTGCCATTGGTTGTTGGACTCCTCTGTCATGATCCTACTAAATAAAACACCCATCACTCAAATAAAACAAAATCTTGAGTTGACATGCTATGATTTTTCTTTCTTATTTTAATGCTTTGAGGGTGATATTAATGACGAAGATCCAATATAGGTATAGGCAATCATTTTGATGATATGTAGGTATTTGTTGTAGCATAATTTTTTTTGTATGCTAGAGGTCATGTGGAGCTTGTTTGTTGATGTATTTTCAGTTTAGAGATGGATTGCACTCTGTGCTATTTTGGTTATGTGCACCCTTACATGCTATATAAATGAGAACTTTTGCTTATTTGTGTATAAATGGTTTGGATACATATGGATGCACATGAATATATATGTTTTTCTTTAAAATTTGAACATTTTATGTGTTTTTGGTTGGCCGGTTTTTGGGCCTGGTATTCATACGATTCTGACCAGTTCCTAGTCTAGGGGGACTACAGGTTCAATGATCAGTCGGGTTCTGATAATTATGGTTAGACTTAGGAAAGAAATCATAAAAGTCACTTCCTCAACATGAGCAAGTAACTAGAGAGTCTTTGGACAACTTCCACATGCTTGACACTTAACTTATGCAGAAGCACCTGTCTGAGCTATGTCATCAACACTCACTCCTAGCAAGGAAGATATTCTACACCGCCCCTAGCTTATCCCTATAGAAGACAAATATCCCCTTCACTAGAGGATTGGTGTGAATGTCTGCAACTTGCTAATCTATGGAAATGTACTAAAGCTTCACATTCCCCTTTGAACCCTATCTTTGATGAAATCATACATGATCTCTATATGCTTGGACCTGTCATGAAACACTAAATTCTTCGAGAGGTTGATGCAACTTTTATTATTGCAGTGAATCACTATGGGATCCACTCGAACCAAATAACCCTACGAGCACTTTGTGAAGCCAAATGGCCTCACAACTTTCCAAACATAATGTCATGTATTCGGCCTTTTCTAAATTAAGTGCAATGAAAGATTGCTTCCTACTAAACCACAAGATCATTGTTAAGCCAAAGCTAAAGCAACACCCTAAGGTATTTTTCCTATCCACTGCACTCCCAACCCGATCTAACTCTATGTAGCCCTACAATTGCACTCCACCACTCCTGACATACCTTGACCCATACTCCATTGTAACTTATAGACACCTAAGCACATGCTTCCCTGCAACCCAATGCACCCTCCTCGGCTCCACAATAAACTGGCTCAGGCTAGTCACAGCAAGGCATATATTTGGCCTCGTGTTGACTAAATACATCAAAGAACCAATCAATTTCCTATACAATGTGGGATCCACCAACTTTGACTCAGAATCATTCAACTTCTTCAAGTAAGTAATCATGGGTGTAAACATAGCCCAGCAATCCACCATCCTGAATCTCCTTTAAGATATCAACTGCATATTTTCCCTGTCCCAGGAAAATCTAACTTGTCTACTACCATACCTCTAATCCCAAGAAATAGTGCATCATGGCAATGTCCTTCATCTCAAACTCCAAAGCAAGATATCACTTACACATCTCTATGAGCTTCTCTGACCCTGTGAGAAAGAGGTGATCCACATAGAGAACCAAGATGAGTGGATCATCACCAACTATTACACAGTACAGTTTAGGATCCACCTCACTCTTAGTGAAGCCCATGCCTAGTAGATACTCATCAATCCTCAAGTACTATGCCCTTGGTGCCTGCTTGAGTCCGTATAGTGCCTTCTTCAACCTGCATATATGAGAATCTCTCTCATGCATTCAAAAACCCTGAGGCTACTCAATGTACACCTCCTCCTCAATCACTCCATTGAAGAAAGTTGTCTTCACATCCATTTGATGTATCCTCCACCCCATCTCTAAAGCAATAGATATAACAACCCCGATAGGAGTATAACCAGCAACAGGAGTGAATGGTTTCCTCATAATCCACTCCCTCCCCTAGGAAAAGCTTCTCGCCACGAACCTCATCTTGTACTTTCCACTAATCCCATTTGTAGCATGCATGATCATGTAGATCCATTTGGAGCCAACAATTGATTTCCCCTTTGACCTGGGCACAATGTCCCACACATCATTTTTCATGATGGAAACCTGCAAGTTTGCATCATCCTAAAAACTGGAAGGCTCAAAATCACTAATGTCACTCACAATTGTCGTATAGTTGGAAAACTTATGTGGTGATGCGCTCTCCTTGAAGTCCTCATAGGAGCGTCCACATGCTCTTGAGCATCTTTCAATGTCTGCTCAAACCATCTTGGCCTCCTCCTAACAGAACTAGAAGGAACCTCCAACTCCAACTCCTGATCTGAACGCTGAATCACAGCTACTGGTGGTGTTGGTCTCTCCTCGATCTTAAGAGCCTCTTGCTCCTTATCCGCTGTCACTACTAGAATGGGTTCATGTGACTTCCTAAAGGCTCAGCTCTCCACGAACTTGACATCCCTCCTCACCATAATCTTCCCTTGCGATGGAATATACACTTTATATGCCTTTGAAGTCTTGTTGTAACCCTCAAAGATGCACTTCTGTGTTGAGGGCTCTATCGTCGTCCTCTTCTTTGAAGGTACATGGATATAAATTGGACAATCAAATATGCAAAAATGACCCAACTCCGATTTCAGTCCTATGAATGCCTCCTTAGGAGTCTTGTCCTCCAAGACCCTATGAGGACTCCTATTTCAAATGTATATTGTCATGTTGCATGCTTCTACCCAAAGGAACATGGGCAGATCGTAATGATGGATCATAGCATTAGTAGCTCCAACGATGGCTTTGTTCCTTCTCTCTACAACCCCATCGTAAATGCATCATAACATAATTGACAACATTCTATAAAATTTATCTTCTTTGATCTACAAGCCCATTATATGATTAGGAAATATGTTGAAATCATTCACACATATAAGGTAATAATGATATGCCCCATATGAGTATAAATGTGTCCTGTTGAACCAAAAAATATTTTCCGAGAATGTCCAAATACTACACATTTATTAAGACATATTGTTTTGCTTCTTGGCATATCTTGCTCTTATGCATTATGGGATTACTTCTATAGGTTGTGGAGCCTATTGACATCATAACCATGCACTTATATACACAAATAAGCACTTTTGTTTTGTCAACATTTAAATAAAGTATGTTGAATGCACGTTCCTTTTACACTAGATCCTCCATATAAGCAAGAACCAAACACTATACACAAAATAGTATTTATTCCAAGGCATTAGAGTAAATGAGGTTTCCATCACTTTCTCCTCCTAATCTCCCAAATTTGATGTGACCTAACCCCGCTTACTTTTGTTACAATGTCATCCAACATATACTTTACAACAACTGTAAGCTATGTCCATTGACATTGTTTGTGTTCAAGTCAGACAAGAAAGGGCTACATATCATTCTTGTTTTCTACAAATATATCACATGTAGAGGGATTTTGTGCTATTTTTGGATAGAGTGGTATCATTTCAAGATTGACTTATAACAACCGCTCATAGAACTATAACCACCTAAGTGTTTTGGAAACAAAATGTATGCACTCCAAGTATCTCAGCAAAATAAGAAATAATATTACAGCCATATCACAACTACTATTATTGGCTATTAGCGGGGCAAATAAGGTACAAGCTAAGTCACCTGACACGGGGATTCTGGATTCGACGGATACGGGGATTCGAGTGTCGCATACGGACAAGTTGACCCCCCGGTACAGGACACGTTCGGATACATTATATATTACTTTATATAATATATATATATATAATATATATATATATAATAATATTAAAAATAGATATTCTTACACAAATTCTCATTCATGATGCAAATTCATTGATTCAAACATAGATCTTCATCTAGATGTAAGTTTTACAAAGTAACATTATGCATACAAAATTAGAAATACAATTGTGACATAAATGATAAATGATAAATTATAAACTTATAATACATATTCAATTCATCAATGATCCAATAGGAGAAAGACAAGATAGTAAGATAAAGATATTGTAGTTTTCTCAAAGTCATCAAAATCAAAATGTGTTACTGTTTACATAGGTAGTGCAATGCCAATGGCAAATAGAAATAGCATATAGAAAACAACTACAACTACAAGTCTACAAGTATACAAGCCTAAAGGCAGTAGGTAGCTCATGTGACTCATGAGTCATCAATCCTCATAGTCATCATCAAAATCAGCATCATTGTCCTCATCATCATGGTCACCATTGCTCTCCTCTGCCGCATCCTCCTCCTTTGTATCCAAAGTCATCTCTGCATCTGCTGGTGTGGAGGATGACCCCTCTATAGTATCACCGTCATCAAATCTGACAGGCTCTAGAACTTTCCTGTTGCTTGAATCTCCTTGAAAATGCTCCCACACCCTTTGTTCGTTGCTCCCAAACACCCACAATAAACTAAACAAGTGAATGTGCAAATAGAATGGGGAAATATGCCTTTATAATGCTGCACGGGTTCTTGATTTCCGGATTCATGTCCGAAAATCAGCACACGTTCCGGCTTCAAAGTGTCCTGATCGGGACACGTTCCGGATTTGAAGTGTCCTGATCGGGACACATTTCGGATTCGAAGTGTCCCAATCGAACACGACATGTCCCGATTTTTGGACATGAATCTGCCCGAATCGTGTCTGATTCGCCAGATTCGGGACACGTAGGGCCTGGGGGACGAATCCGATTTCATAGGGTACAAGTGATCAACTGACAACATGCATGGGGAATGATTTCTATTACAATAGAAACTAGGAGAGATGATGAATATGGTATAGGTATTAAATTCTTAATCTTACAAAATGATCAATGAAATTCAGAAGCATCAACCTCCAACATATCTTACAAAAGTTTTAGGATTTTCTGCTTCCAGTAAATGAAATACATTTACTAACCTCCTGCATATTCCAATTATATCATGTTTCAAAGGTGAAAGATGAAAATACCTGAATCAACCCTGATGCTGATCGGCCAGCTCCCGCAACTGCACCAAGATAGACAAAAAGATGAGGAAATGCAGGGGTTAGAAGCTCCATACCACAGGCTGTGTTTTCTAAAACATCTGCAAAAAGCCTCCATCCCTTTGGATGAACATCAAAATGACGTCCATACTTAGATAGCAAAATTTTGCTCAGGTAGCCAATACCATCCTTGAGCACCCAATTCACTGCTGCAGCTGTTGGAATAGCACCTTTCCCCAACCCTACAGCATAAAGTAATGCCTGCAAGCCAACCAACATTATAAATGAAATTTCCTTAGTGAAAGTTTTCTACCCATTCAATGGCATTTCCATAATTGCTGAAAGTGAACTGTATGATTTCTCTCAAGCAAGGGAAGCAAGCTCTAGCATAATAAAGAAGAACATGACATCCTTTTGAATTATGAAGATAGAAGTTATACTGAACAGAAATAATAAATATCCTTGGCAACAAAAGGGGAAATATGTGTGCATTATCAATTTCAAATAGTAAACATATTTTAGTGAGAGTCATGACAATCCTATTACTCACTGGTCTGATTTAAGAGTGATTTGCAAAGAATGCAACAATTATTTCTTTTCTATGTGCAATAAGTACATCCCTCCTTTCATATTCATATCAACTATTTTAACTAGTTTGTGGTTCAGTAAATGTGATCCTGTAATGAGATCCAAAACAGAGAAAAGCACACGGATGATAAACCATAACTAGCATTACAACAAATATACAGAATGGAACCATGCTCCCCACAAAAGTGGTCAGATTTTCATCAAAAGCATTTCAATAACACAAGTAGCAAGCTATCACCAGATATCAAAAGCATAGTTATTTACACAAGCTCAACTACTTAATATCCTTCCGCAAATATATATCGAGGACCTTACAGATGCAAAAAGATGAATACTAGTTTTCATTTAAATTTGTTCAAGGAAAAAACTGAATAATGTCTTCCTCTTAGTCTCATTTGAATTTTCAAATTTTGCAATGCTGGTATTTTCTTTGCCGTCCAAATAAAGAGATTTTTGATGTCTTGAAATGCCTCTTTTTCAAAAGGAATTGCATTTCCATTCATTGAGGGCTCTGACAAGTGCCTTATTGAAAACTATTTTTCAATTTGAAGATTTGTCAAACTTAATGAAGAATCTGTTAACTTCTAAATACAAGGTCTGATTTATTTCATACAGCAATTACTTTACACCCAGAAAATAAACACTGGTATTTTAACTTTTCACAAAAAAATTTGCAGCAAAAAATGCTCAGAAAAATTAATGACAAACAGCACTCAAACCTGCCCAATCAAATCTTCCTTCACATTAATTTATCTAGAAAATTTAGGGCCTTGAAAAACGATAAATACACAGAAATTACAGCGATAATTGAACCTAAAAATAGCCCACTGGATTCTCAGCCCGAGAGAAATTTTGCCTCCCCAAATAAATTCAGCCCTTACATATCTCAGCCTCTACATGTGAATTTCGGCCCTGTTACCCACCAAAATGGGTAACCCTATAGGAGAAAACTTTTCTCCTATTCTTGACAGACAGCCGGCCAGCCACATATCCAGCAGCCCCTGACAGCCATCACTAGCTGATGAACTGCCATAGATCTCCACCACTTGCATCAGCCATATCCTTCTCACCAATCCGGTATGAGCACATGGACAAAGGTGCACTTGAAGATAATTAAAGAAAATAAAAACTTAATTCAAGAGACAGAAACATGGTGGAAAAGGCTTTAAGCCTGATTGTATATTCACAAAGAATGATGATACAATATATATACATCAAGCTATGTCTTGAGATAGTTAATCTCTATTGGACATGCAATCTCTTGGTTGAATGAATATCTCAACCACACACTAATCTGAGAGGCTAACTAGTTGGAGAGAATCTCTCAACCAACTAGACCTCAACAAACTCTCAAGTATAGGAACAGACTCATTCTCGAATTGATGAGCACATCAAAGACAAGTAGGAATTATATTTTCCAAGTTTCATAATTTCCCTCAATCATAAGTCCAAAGTAAGAACCTGGTACCATCTCCAAGTATTCATGCTGAAACAGCTGAGCTGAACCTCAATTAAAAATTGCCTGAAATCCCCCAAAACTAGATGCCGAAAACTCCAATATGAAGAGAGAGAATCAAGAGAAGTGCATCAACTGCAAGTCTGCCACATCTCTAAAAATGTTTGACAACTCAATCTAATGCCAAAGGATCTATCTATCCTTTGTTGGGTCCAATGACCATCCAAGTGAACAAAAATGCCCACATTTGCTCTCAATCAGCATCCCAATCGCTTGTCCACTGACAAATTTTGATCCCCACCAGAAAATTGTGTTGTTGTCGAAACTTTCAGTCTGACAACCTTCACCATCAATTCCCCAACTTGTCAAATAAAAGGAGAGACCATAACCATCTGCATTGGTTTTGAACTCCCCTCCCCCCCTTAAGATGTAGGAAAGTTTCAATGTTGTACTCCACCTTTCAGATGCATGAGAGTACCATCTTTTCACTATTTGCTGAAATATTTGTCTTCGTGTGATTGGAATTCTACGGTAAAACATATACAATCGTTTGACTGTAGATAACCACTCCCAAGGATCAATCCATGCATAGTTAATATTCAATCTGGCTGGTTGGTTTCGTTTGCGACATCTCTCTAATGAGTGATTTTTCTTGCCACAATGGTGACAAGGATGGAGATCAAAACAATGATCTTCCATATGACCAGTGCTTTGACAATGTTGACATTTTGGCTTTTCTTCAACTTTTTCATCGATTTTTGATGTTGCTTGATCAAGAAATCCTCCATTGATGAACTTGATTGGTTTTGAATAATCAAGAATATGCAAATTGTTGTCATCTTTGTCATAGCCTAAACCACATCGATTTTTGTTGTATTGGATTTCCTCCCACGGTTTGATGATTGGCTTGGAAAAAGAAGGTTGAACTTGTTCATGTACAACTTCTACACTTGAAGTTGTATTGTTGAGTGGCATGGAATCATCTTCATCATTTGAATTTGTATTGTTGAATGGCTCAGAAACATGACTCTTCTGTTGCAATTCATCATGTTGTAGTTGTGATTCAAGTTGGAGAAATTCAACAGTCTCATGTGCCTGATGTAGATGCATTTTAATATCAACAAGAGTGGCTTTACTGATTTTCATTGTGCCTTCAGTAATGGATAGTATCA
Organism: Pinus taeda; assembly: GCA_000404065.3. Classification (NCBI taxonomy): domain Eukaryota; kingdom Viridiplantae; phylum Streptophyta; class Pinopsida; order Pinales; family Pinaceae; genus Pinus; species Pinus taeda. The sequence continues at coordinate 17,850 of APFE030826038.1, read as the reverse complement.
GATTGTTCAGAAACTTTAACAATTGAATACTTTGTTCCATTTGAACTCGCTTGCTTCCATTTGTTTGCTTAAACTTGCTTTCTTGAATTTCACGCTCGCTTGATCTTATATTTGTGGATAGTATCAGATTGTTCAGAAACTTTAACAATTGAATAATTTGTTCCATTTGAACTCGCTTGCTTTCATTTGTTTGCTTAAACTTGCTTTCTTGAATTTCACGCTCGCTTGATCTTATATTTGTGCTTTGCTTCTTTCAATTTCACGCTCACTTGATTTTGTTTTAACAAGCTTAGGGTGTTGGCTACCACCGAAAATGCACCCAAGTTAATGATTTTTACCATGTAATGACAAGTTCAAATGTCTTATTATCTGACTTTGAAAGAACTCAACCCCCTACCAATTTTGACTTAACGATTCAAGGCTTGGGTGTCAAGTTCAACCAAGAATGCATCCGATACAACTCAAATTCAACTTAATAAGTTAACTTACAAAATATTATGATTTGCAAGTTACAATACAATTCAATTTTGATTTGATTCATAGTTGCGGGGGAGCGCCTCCCCCCCCCCCTCTCGATCCCGCTCCCAATCCGCGCTCCGGGCGGGAGCGACTCAGGAGCGGGTCGGGAGCGCGCTCCCGAAAAGGGAGCCATTTCGGGAGCGCGCTCCCTAAAAAAAATCGTTCCCTGCCTTTTTGGGAGCGTTTTGCCTTTTTTGCAAAGAAATTTTTGCAATGATGTTCCAAATGCAATTGTTTTTCAAAGAAACAAATATGTTTTTAGTGGGGCAGCTTAATGATCAAGTCTATGGCCCTAGTATTGATATGCGATTCATGGTAATGTTAGATTCTTATAGTAAAAGTGACATTCTCTTTAATCTTCATTTTCATCCTTTTACTTCACTTTTACTTAAATTTTTAACATTACCATGAAATGACTCAAGATGTTTGAGAGTGGTTCCGACCTCATTGGATTTCATATGCAAAAAGTAGAATTTTAGATTTTATTCAAAATCCAACAGACTTATCAGTTTTTCAGGATTTCAAGATTGCATTGTTTCCATTGAATTTTGTCATGTATTAGGGTATGGAACTCGTATTTAATCAAGAGCACCAATCCCTCTATGTACCTTGATGTTAGTGACATTGGTTGTCGAACTCCTCTATCATGACCCTCCAAAAAATGTACACATCACTCAAACAAAATCTTG
>APFE030826038.1:2147-15864 GCA_000404065.3 Pinus taeda | reverse complement strand
AAAGCTCCGGGATGATAATAATGTAAGGGCACAACAATAACAATAGTGGACTTCTGACAAGAAAAAAGAGGAACAGCGTCTGAGGGTATGGCGACCTAGGGTTTCTGCAGAACCTGCAACGGCAGACCTAAGCAGACTTCTGCAATACTATCATACCACCAGTGATACAAACGGCATCACACAACAAGAAGCAGCACGAGCAACATGAATACCCCCCAGGGGGAGGACGCTGCGTCTCCCCCCAACGCAAACGATTCTCCCCTGAGGCGTGAGGAAGGAACTAGTTCAGCTGATCAAAATGGAGACAGAAAGAAGATGGATCCACAAGATGCCAAGGCGAACGACAGGGAGAACCCCCAGGTCACCTCCAACCCCTGCAGACCGGTCGCTACTGAAAGCCCGAAAATAGAGCTCCCAAGTCATTGAATCAATGCTCAGATCCAGTACACGAGAGATCATGCATTGACAGGCAAATTCATAGGTAGGTGGCCAACAGAGAAAGCGATGCATGGCTGGATAGCAGCGAAGTGGAAGCCGAAAGGACACATAACGTTGCAGCTAGGACCTAAAGGGTTCTTCACAGCCATCTTTAATTGCTTGGAGGACCATAACAGAGTATTAGATGGCGGCCCCTATTTTTTCAACGCAGCTAGCCTATATTTAAGGGGATGGGTGGAGCGCTTTAATCCAGACAAAGAAGATCTCAGCTGGGCGCCAGTCTGGATCCGTCTATACTCACTCCCAATGGAATACTGGGACGAAGAGACATTACAAACCATAGGAAATGGTCTTGGTGAATTTGTCAAAACGGGAGAGGAAACAAAACTCCGAAGATATACCTCCTTCGCCCGCATTTGTGTCTATATGCACCTTAGCAAGGCACTTCCGGATGTGGTAAGTATTTTTCATGACGATGTTGAATGGGTTCAGTTAATTGATTATGAACATGTGTCGTTCAGATGCAGGAGATGCCATGCATTGGGTCACCTGTTTCGAGATTGTCCTCTAAACCAGAAACCCTCGAATACCACTGCCTCTGAGGAGCCGGATCTGAATGGCTTCACTAAAGTTGCCAATCGTAGGAAAAATCATAAGAAACCTGCTACAATCCCTAAGAAGCCTCAAGCCAGTTCATCAAAACCCTCTATGAGCAACAGTTTTGAAGTGTTAACTAGACAAGAAATACACAACCCTGAGCCCCTTGTCCCACCTGAGAAGGATCCCATGATGAACAAACAACCTGCACATTTTGATCCCAAAAAAATCCCAGAAGAACCATTACCCACAAATCCTTCCTCCACAGCTATGCGCACAATCCCAACCTAGTACCCGCAAAGAATGGAGGTAGATAACTCGCAGCCTGACCTTTCCAGGGCAACAGAAACAACAGAAGACATAAGTGACACACAGCATATGGAAGAAGAACCAGAAAGCATAGACATTGGGGATTTGAACATTCTTGGTCTAGAGCAGGCATGCAAAACAAAAAATTATGATAAAATCCCAAAGCCACAGTTGGAGAATCTAGAAGTAATTCTCTCCAGAGTTCAAAGGCAAAAATCCCTAGGTATTCAAACTGGAGGTCTATGGGATGGGAAAACCATAATCAAAGATAACAAAAAGAGAGAGGAAAACGGATCTTCAACGCACCATCCGCATTGGGGAAATGCTAGTGGAGTCAGGCAGATACTCCAAGCTGACAAAGTATTACAACTCTCTCTCCAACCTTCCATCATGAAGCTAATCTCATGGAACATCAGGGGGCTCAATAGCCCTGGGAAATGCAGACTGATTAAGAACATGATAAAGCAAGAGAAACCCCAAATTCTCTTTCTGTAGGAAACTAAATGCAACTCCATCTCTCTAGATCGAATTGCTGCAAAAGTCTGGCCGGGTAGTACAGCAGCAGCAGTAGATGCTTCTGGCACCTCAAGAGGCTTCGCAATCATCTGGGATGCACGCACCATCGAGCTCAACAACATTCATGCAAACAAGCATTTCCCTGAAGCTACTTTCCACATTAAAGGCACCAGTATACATGGTCACATAACCAATGTATATTTTCCCCAGGAAGCTATGCATAAGGTAGAACTTTTGAATACCCTTTCCTCAATCAACACTGATAGATCTCATCCACTCTGGATCACTGGGGGTGACTTCAACATGATAACCAAGATGGAAGAAAAGCGAGGAGGAAGGAATAAGCTGGACAAGGAAAGTAACAATCTAAAAGATTACATTCAAAGCAATTGGCTTATTGACATGCCATTCAACAATGGCCTTTTTACCTGGAATAACAAAAGAGCTGGTTCGCACCAAATTGCGTCTCGCCTGGATAGATTCGTAATCTCTGACAATGCAATCCACTTAGGGGGAGACCTTTCAGATCAATCCTGCCGCTGACAGGCTCAAACCATTGGCCAATTTCTCTCCAATGGTCTTGACCAGGCAATGCTACCCGCCACCGTTTCGCTTCGAGGATTTTTCGATGACACATCCGGATTTTGTCAATTTGGTAAATTCGGAATGGATCAACTTCTCTTCGCCAAATGGTACAAACATGTTCAAATTTCAGCAGAAGCTTAAATACCTCAAGAGCAAAATAAAACAATGGAACCATTCTTCGTTTGGTAACATTTTCCAGGTCAGAATGCTCTAGATCAAGAAATGAAACAGTTGCAGCAACGGATCATCACAGAGGGAAGATCAAAGGAACTTTCGGAACAGGAAAAGTCTCTTGAAACTCAGATCTCAGAGAGGGCCAAACAAGAAGAAACACTCTGGAGGCAAAAATCGAGAATCAAGTGGCTAAAGGAAGGGGAAAAAAATACAAATTTTTTTTACCGTTCCACTATTCAACGCCCAATGAATAACAATATTACTCACATCCAAAATGAGCAGGGGGTAAAAGTGGAAAAACATGAAGAAATCGAGCTCGAACTTCTTAACTACTTTAAGCAAGTTCATCAAGAACCACAGGTGGACAGAATGCAAGCTATAGGAAAAATCACAGAGAACATCCCCAAACTCGTCACAGAAGAGCACAACCAGCGCTTACTCAGGCCGATCGACTTATAGGAAGTGGAAAATGCAGTTCATCAACTGAAAGAAGGCAAAGTGCCGGGGCCAAACGGATTTACCTCCAACTTTTTCCATAATTTTTGGGAGCTATTTACATTGGAAGTTTGGCAGATTGTTGAGGAATCAAGAACCATGAGGTGGATGCTTCCGGCTATGAATGCCACATTCATAGCCCTTATCCCAAAGGAAGCTCATTCTAACACCCCTGACAAATTTCGGCCCATTGCCCTGTGCAACGTCATCTACAAGATAGTTTCCAAAATCGGAGCCTCAAGACTCAAATCGCTGCTACCACTTCTCATTTCGCCGGAGCAGTCAGGATATGTAGAAGGCAGGCAGATCACGGACGACATAATCCTCACTCACGAAATCATCCACTCCCAAAAGCACTCCAAGAAATTAGGTATGCTACTTAAAATCGACCTCTCAAAAGCCTTTGACAGTTTAAGTTGGATGTATATTCAAAAGACCCTATTTGCCTTTGGTTTCTCCCCAACTTGGATTCGCTGGGTCATGAGTCTCATCTCTTCCTCTTTTTTCTCAATTTTGATCAATGGTATCCCCTCATCTCCTTTCCAGCCTTCCCGGGGTATCAGACAGGGGGAACCTCTCTCCCCCTTCCTCTTTGTGTTAATGGCGGAAGGTCTTGGCCGCAGTATTAAAGCTGCTCTATTTTCCCAGAAACTAAGAGGCCTGTCATTTCCTAACACTCCAACCTTCACTCATCAGCAATTTGTGGACGACAATATGCTTTTTGGTCACCCTTCAGTCCAAGAAGCTCAACAATTCAATTCACTATTGACGGACTTTTCGAAGGCCTATGGCGCAAAGATAAACAAGGCCAAATCTCAAATCTTCTTTTTTCATACCCCCGCTGTCACCCAAGCTTCTATAGCTCGTATTCTTGGATTCTCAATTGTCGTTCTCCCTTCCAAATATCTTGGCGCTCCTATGACTGACTCAGCTATGAAACACTCCTCTTGGAGAATGCTCTTAGAAAAACTGGATGCTCGATTATCTTCCTGGACTCACAGGGCTCTCAATATGGCCAGTCGCCTTGTCTTAATCATGGCGGTTCTACAATCCATGCCGTTGTATCTCTTCTCGATCCTAGCTACACCCAAATGGGTTCTCAAAGAGATCAAACGCCTACAGAGATCCTTCTTGTTTGGCAACTCTGATCAAAAACGCAAATGGGCCCTAGTCAATTGGAACACAGTTTCCTTGCCAAAGCTTGTTGGTGGAATGGGTCTGCGGGATCCTTACCACAGCAATATGGTTATGGGCGCCCGCATCTGGTGGAAATGGCTTACTATGCCATCCACCCCTTGGGCATCCCTATGGACTGCAAAGTATGCCAATAGTCGACCCACCGAAGAATTAATCCGAATCTCAGAAGTCAACCCAGGTTCTCTAATCTGGAATGCGGCCAAGCAACACAAGCTCTTAATTCAGCAGCATAGCTTTTGGGAAGTGAGGGACGACAATACAACAAGGTTCTGGGATGACTCCTAGCAGCAGCAACCCAAACTAAAGGATTTGATCTTACCTCATCAAATCCCGGAACGGGAAATGCAAACCTATAATATTGTCAAGCACTTTTGGCTTCCTTCCACATTGCAAGGGCACAGGCAATGGTGTAGCACGGACCACATAATAAGACAGGGAACGGATTCTGCTCAACAGATTCTCAGTACTAAATTAGCAAAGAGAAGAATACAATACTCAGAGGAAAAGGATATTCTTAGATGGGGCGATGAAGAAAAAGGATCCTTCACAACTAGGGAGGCCTATCACATCATCATGAAGGAACACATTGTCAAGGACCCTCTCTGGAATAAAATATGGGACCCCAAGATCTGGCCGAAAGTCTCGACCTTTCTTTGGCTCTTATGTCACAATAAAATCCTCACTTGGGACAATCTCAGGAAGAGGAGCTTCCAAGGCCCCTCCATCTGTCCCAACTGCAAGCAAGAAGAGGAAAAAACTCAGCATCTTATGAAGTCTTGTCCATTAGGGCACAAGCTCTGGGAAAAGGTCAGTTTTAGATGTCAAAAGGATGGAAGGACACAAGGAGATATAGTTTCCACGGTTCGCAATTGGGCAAGGAACCCATTCAAGAGCAAGTTGTTAAACTCCTTATGGAAGCTTATACAGGTTTTCTCATGTGGACACTATGGAAGGAGAGAAACCGGAGAATCTTCAAGGACCAATCTATGCCCTTGGAATCTCTATGGAATACAGTATGTCAAAATATCAGGAAAACACTACTTCTTCAAACATGGTCTGAGGAAGACTTTCCCTCTCTCCCGTTGGAACGAACCATATGGACAAATTGGAATCTGCAGTGGAACCAAGAAATGATAATCAATGGAAAAATTCAAGCAAGAAGCAGGACACCATATAAGTGGATTCCTCCTCCCTGTCACATGTTCCTTCTAAACTTTGATGGAGCCTCGAATCCAAGAAAGGCTGGATTTGGAGGAATATTCAAAGATCATAAAGGAACTCCTATTCTAACCTACTTAGGCTCCACTAGATGGGACACCAACAACTCGGCAAAGTTAGAAGGATTATGGCATGGACTCATTATAGCCCAAAAACAGGGTATATTCCCGCTTGTTATAGAGGGAGATTTGCAAATTCTCATAAATATGGTCACCAAAATGCTGCAAGGAACAACCTCAAGTAAGGTGAGCAACAGCTGGAGAATGGAGAGTTGACTAAAACTTATCGAAATCTAGCTCTCCTCCCACAAAGCGATCAATCTCAAGCACATACGACGGGAGGGAAACAAAGTAGCTGACCTATTGGCATATAGGAGTGGAAAGCGGAACAAATCTCCATACAGGTACACTCTCTACTCTAACCACTGAACAACAAATGCTGGAATATCAAGAATTGGTAAATAATGAAATGGCTGAGGAGGAAGAAGCGCACCCGAAGGCGGGTGATCTTCAAGAACATTAATGGCCACCCAACAGACCGCCGCCGATCGCAAAATCGGGAGACCAACGGGCAAGACCTTTACATATAGCAATATGCGATTGCGATCAGATCGCATCACAATATCGCATTGGCGGAGACCAAGGGGCAAAGCCTTTACATATAGCAATATGCGATTGCGATCGCATCGCATCGCAATATCGCATCGGCGGAAACCAAGGAGCGGAGCCTTTACATTTAGCAATATGCGATTGCGATCGGATCGCATCGATGGAAACCAAGGGGCAGAGCCTTTACTTATAGCAATATGCGATCAGATCAGATCGCATCGCAATATCGCATCGGCAGAAACCAAGGGGCGGAGCCTTTACATATAGTAAAATGCGATTGCAATTAGATCGCATCGCAATATCGCATCAGCGGAAACCAAGGGGCGGAGCCTTTACATATAGCAATATGCGATTGCGATCGGATCACATCGCAATATCGCATCGGTGGAAACCAAGGGGCGGAGCCTTTACACCTTCATATGTGCGATGCGATGATGAGGACCCGACGGTATTCTAAATATTATTTGATAACTTTTGTTCTTGTTGTTTGTATGACTGACCAGCGGGTCTGTCGTTTTGTTGTCGCTTCTGGTGGTGCTGTGTTGAATCTTCTTCGGGGTTTTGCTTCAAAACATGGATCCGAGTCCTAGGTATGGGTTTCATTTAGTGACAATCCCAGGATATATGATTGGTCTTTTTGTAATGTCAAACTGGTTTCCCCAATCTAGGGCAGTTTAGACCTTCTTGATGAACTCTAGCAACAGTGGTTGAGGCGGGGCCTCAGTGTAATTATATTTTTGTTTTTATTAATAGAATTAGCCTTACATAGAACAACAAAAAAACAAAAAAAAACGCTCCGGGATTCGCTCCCAAACCGGGAGCTTCTGAAAATGTCGCTCCCGCTCCCAAGTAACACTGATCTGATTTGACTCTTACAAAAAAATGGTTGCAAGTGCATTGTTCAAAAATTGATGTTGAAATGATGCAAATGTTGTTGGTGTAGTTGATTGTTGATGTAGACGTGTCTTGGAATGCTAATGATTGTGTGAGTTTGTTCTTTGCATCTTCTTAATTGTGGTTGCTTGAACATGTGTTTTGTTTGTTTGTCCTTACTTGTAAGTTGTAGCTACTTGATTACAAATGCTTAAACTCCTTGAGTGTATTGTTGTATGATGGAAAAATTGCAACTATAGTGTCTATTGTCGCACGGAATGTCTAGGCACCGCGACAATAGCTCAGATCAGGGGTTGTCACACTGATCCCCAATTTCTTCGTTTAAGTTGTCTCCCTACAGCAAGCTAAGGGGGGTAAACCGTATGGAAAAATGGAATGAAGAAGAACTAGTTGGGAACTAAAGAGTTCAAGAGACACAGTGAAGCGATCAAGTACTTGATTAAGATTTAGCAAGACTTATAGGAGTTGATTAGATTTTAAACAATTCATACCAGTGCCTTATGGAGTCAACGATCTTGCTAAGGAAATTAAGACCAAATAATCAATTAGCAACTGCTGCTCAGATGAATGACTATTTTATATGAAATGCAGATCCTAAAACTAATGTGAGATACAAGAATCTTGGTTAATTTTAGTTAAATGCCTATTTAAATGTGAACCCTTCAATCCTTCTATGTTGAGCCTAATTTCGTAGTAATTGGCAGAGAGAAGATCAGGAGAAGCACACTAAGGTGTGATTAATGATACCTCTCTTGAAATTCTAACATACCTCCAACACTGCAGAGAACTGTGGCTCTGACGACTGCAAGGTCATCGTTTTGAGTACTATTAAAACAGGCTTCTCAAGAAAAGACGAATGGAGATCTATCTATCTATCGACCAAGCTTATTCTTGGAAGTAAAATTTATCTATGCAAAGCTAACTTATATGCAAATGCACTGGAAGATGAGATGAAGTTAGACTCGAGAATGGGAAAACACTTATGTCGCAAAAGCCCTCAATTAACCAAATGAAATGCTTGCCGTCTTTTAGATGAAGACTTAGAAAATAAAATCTTGAAGATACTATAGTTAAAACACTAGCTTATTTCAAATCTTCTTGATACAATTTAGCTCAAAGAGAACAAAAACAACTTTGCAATTCAATATCAATGTCAACAGATGCTCAAAAAGGCCTCTTCCTAGAAGGGGAAGGCTCATGTGGATGAGGATCAAGTATCCCCCTAAGCCATGAAGGCCTCTTCCTAGAAGAGGAAGGCTCATGTGGATGAGGATCAACTGGATCCATGGCTTCTTTTACATCAGGCATTGATTCATCATCCTTTTCTTTCGATTCCCTGGTGTCGGCTTCTTGAGAGCTCCTCAAAGTCGAAAGATTGTCCACCTTGCTAAGAGCCATATCTTCGTCAAAGGTGACATCATGACTAATCACAACTTCCCTTTGACTGGAGGTGAACATTTCTTCAAGAGTCTTGGAACCCAATGCTTGATGAGGGCATCGATTTTGTACATATACGGAGGTGTTTGTAGTTTCAGCCCATAGAAACTTTGGAAGTCTTTGATCATGTAGCATGGCCCGGACAGCTTCCACAATCGTGCGGTTCTTCCTTCCCGCCACACCATTCTGCTTAGGAGTATGTGGTGTAGTAGTCTCTCTCTTAATGCCAACCTTGGGTATGCCTGAGTGAACCAACTGTAATATAACGGAGGTCTTCCTTTGGCTTGAGGGGAATGGTCCCCTTTTGAGCTTTCCTTCGGCACATCCTAGACATACACCTTCTTTCTCTACTCGGAATTTGGGCATCCCTGTCACCATTTGTCTTACACCGAGTATAGCTTTATAATGAAGGGGGGCAAACCTCTGATGCCAAAGTTCGGACTGAAGAGGTGTCATAAGACATGACACTTAGCAGGACTTCCATAGACCTGATATAATGAATCAACACTAAACCCAAGAGTAAAGGCATATTTAACATTATTTTTCCATATACGTACCTTGCCATCGCTGAAGGTTACCTTGTAGCCTTTATCTTCCATTGCCGAGATGGACACTAGGTTCTTTTTGAGGTCAGGTGCATTTAATACATCCTAGAATTTCTAGCCTTCTTGAATGGTTGTCCTCTTCCTCGATTCCCAACTCTCCTCTTACCTTTGTTATTGAATTTGTCATTCCTTTGGTTGCCATCAGAGGGATTTTGATCATCGTCCCGGTGTGAGTCCTTTCTATCAGGGGACTCCCTTGCATAGTGACCTACTTTATCGCAAATGTAACATCGTCATTTTCTTCCAGCCTTTCCTTTTGATTTAGTCCCAAAATTATTTCTTTTCTTAGCATGAGAAGAAAAGGCAGCAGGAGGACCTTTAGGCATGGGCATTTCTTGCACTTCTTCCCTTGTTTCTTCTTGAATGCATCTAGACATTAATTCTTCGAAACCAAGAATTACATTATAGTTCAGAAGAGTAGTCCTGAACATGTACCATTCAGATGGTAATCCTCCAAGAGTCGTGAGTGCCATTTCCCTGTCAGTAATAGCCTCCCCAATAGATAGGAGATCGTTCTTGATCTCGTTATTCTAGAAGTATGCTTGCATACTCTCATCTTTACCCTTCTTGATTTCCCTCAACTTATTTCTAAGAAACAAAACTTGATTTGCATCATTAACTTTAAATAAACTCACCAGTCTATCGTAGATTTCCTTGGAGGTGTCCACTTCAGAGATGTAGGCCACCAAGTGCTTGTCGATAGAGTCTCGGATGATCTTCTATTTTGACTTCTTCAGTTTTCCATTTGTTCCATGCAGCGGCGGATGCATTTGATGGAGGCTCAACAATATTGCCTCTTACATGGTCCAGCACTCCTGGATCTTCTAGGGTTAGATCAATAGACATCTTCCATCCGTGATAGTCATCTTTCTTACGAAGCTTGCCTTCAGCAGAGTGTTGAGGACCCCATAGTTCTTTTAGGATAGCCTCGCTAATCTTCTCTTCGGTGATTGCTCTTGCTCTTGCTCGAGCTTTGTCTTCAACTCAGCTCTGATACCATCTTAAGTTATGGTATGTTCTATGCTTATAACAGTTTACTTCTTTTTCTAAGAAATAAAGTGCAAATAGAACATTAAACGATCGACAAAAAACAAGCCAAGACAAGAGACACAAGATGTGGCAGCTAGCCAGGGACAAACCCCACAATGTGTGGGGAAACCCTTTGATTAAATCTTCTTTTATCTTCAATAATTCAGTAGACAGAAATAGTACAATAAATCTGATTTATATCAACAGTAGCAAACCCTAGATCAGCAGCATCAACATTAGCGGCTTCATCATCAAACTAGGGCAGACGATATCTCACAAACCGACTGTCGGATCGGCATGATTCCACCTCCAAAAGTTGCGGCTTCCAAAGGAGGTTCAGATGAACCTACAACGCAGTTCAGATGAAGAGATCTTCTAGTCCACGCAGGTCAATCTTTACTTCTGCAGTTGCAACTTCAATTTCAACAGCTTCCGGCTTCAAACTAGGGCAGTCGATATCTTGCAAACTGTCCTTCGGATTGACTTGATTCCACCACCAAAAGTTGCGGCTTTCAGAGGAGGTTTAGATGAACCTACGACGCAGTTCAAATGAGGAGATCTTCTAGTCCATGCAGGTCAATCTTTACTTCTGCAGTTGCAGCTTCAGTTTCGGCAGCTTTCGGCTTCACATGTGTGAGAGAGAAACCCCTTTCTGAGCAGTAGAGAAGAGACTCTTTTCTGCGCAGTAGAGAGAGAGAGATGTGATGAGATGAGTGAGTCCAAATGAGGAAAAGTCCTCCTGTATTTATACACAACGTTGGTGTTTGAATAGATGCGACTGTTGGCTTCTGAGCCTTTCATGATTTGTAGTTGGCTTGGCTATAATTCCTAATCAAAATAAATTCATCTCCATGAATACTTATCGGAATCGGATGATCTTTATATCAATCCTACACCTCTCGACGAGAGGAATCTAATAAAAATATTATCAGCCATGAATAAGATGACCCACATGAAGTTTTGCCCTGGTTGCTAAGTCAGGCTAAACGAGATCAAGTCGGCCTAAGGGACACCAATTCGACCTCACCTGGAGCCTATAAATAGAAGGAGATCGAATTCATCTGGAACATCTCATCTCAAGCAAGTTCGATATCTCTAGTGGAGCTAGAAAAAGTGCGAAGTGAGTCAAGGAAGTCAAAACGAGTGTGAGTTGGGTCAAGTCTAAGGAGAAGGAATAAATCGAAGTTTTGGTGCTACTCTCTCTCTCTTTCATGCCCTACTTTGGGAGATCTAAGTCTTCCAAGTATTGTTGTTTCTAGTTGTTGCCTGTTGCCGTAAGTTGTTGCATAGTCAAAGTTGTTGGGGTGGTAGTGCTACTGCAAAGGGGTCGAAGATCTGGAAGGGCTGACTTGGGGTGGAGGGAAGGTTTGGTCTATGTCTTGGTTGAAAAGTCTCAAATAAATATATTGAAGGAAGAGAATTTTGACTGGGTTTCCCCCTCAAGCGGGATTTTTACCTGGCACAGTGCCTACATCTTGTGTCTTGTGTTTTTGTGATCTTCATACACATAATATGGTAATTGCTTGATGAAAGATAAGATAATAAAGAAGTAAAAGAAGCCTACATAACTCACAAGTAATTATCAAGAAAGAGGAATCAAACCCTAATCTACTTGCATTGATTTCTCAACATGGTATCGGAGCTAAGGTCAGAAAAGGTTGAAGATCACTTTATTGGCTCAAAAGGAATGAACATGGATTCTCCCTCTTTAAAAATCTATATGAGAATGGGTATCAACATTGTTGGACGCTGGATCAAGAAAGTCATCTACTAATTATTCAAAAAGGTCAAAAGTCAAGGGTTCTTGGTTGCTCTTACAGGTTCTCTTAGTGATGACAATGCATGGATCATTAATAGTGGACCATCAAGGTACATAACAGGAGAAAGTAAACAACTTCATACACTATCAAAGGAGCCATCCTCTCATGCAATGGAATTGGGTGACAACAAAAGCTATGTTGTTAGAGGCCTAAGATCAACATCGTTGAAGCTAGAAAATGAATCGAAGTTGCACCTCAACAACATATTATATGTTCCAAATTTGAAAAAGAATTTGCTTTCTATTTCGTGTTTAAGATAAAGTGGATAGAGTTGCTTTTGTTGATAGGAAAGTATTTGGGGAAAAGACTCTAGCATTGATAAAGCTAGGGTTATTGGAGTTCGTGAAGGAAGCCTTTATAGAGTTATTACACCACCTCCTCAAGCTTTGGTTCACATGGAGATCAATCCCATTGAGCTATGGCATAGGAGGTATGGTCATCTACATTATAAGGTTATCCCTACTCTTAATCAATTGGTTCATGGAATCCACAATATGAAGTTAGATCATGAAGGTGTGTGCAAGGGATTCTCTTTGAAAAAACATACAAGAAAGCCATTTGCGAATAGTGAAACTAGGTCTAAAGAGATATTAGACCTCATTCATTTTGATGTGTATGGCCCATGTTTGACAAATCACTTGGAGGTCATCTCTACTATGTAACATTCATTGATGACCATTCTACGAAAACATGACTCTACCTTCTCAAAACAAAAGATGAAGCATTTGAAAAGTTCAAGGAGTTTAGATCCGAAGTGGAAACCCTAATCGAAAGAAAGATAAAAACTCTAAGGTCGGACAATGGTGGGGAATACACTTCTAAGGAATTGATTGCATATTGTAAGGAAGCACGAATTAAGAGGGAGCTCATTATTTCCTATTATCCCGAAAAAAATGGAGTGTCTAAAAGGAAGAATAGGTCAATTGAAGAAGGCATTCGAACAATGCTCCTTGATCAAGACCTACCAAAATTCTTATGGGAAGAAGCAGCAATGACAGTCCTGTACATTCAAAATAGAAGTCCTCATAGAAGTCTTAATAACATAACACCCAAAGAAGTATTCACAGGAAAGAAACCAAGTGTGGATCACCTCTGAATCTTTGGAAGTCCAACATACATCCATGTTCCAAAGGACAAGCGAAAGAAGTTGGATTCCAAAAGTATCAAGGGAATATTTGTTGGATATAATCTCTCCTCAAAAGAATATAGAATCTACATTAAGGAAGGAAGACATATTGAAGTAAGCAAGGATGTCATATTCGACGAAAATCAAGCCTACAAGAAATCAAAGGATATTCCTAGTGATTCTAATGACGAAGAAGTTCCAATATTTGAAGACAAAGAAGATCATCATGAAAACCCTACTACAAATCAAGAAGAAGAAGAAGGACCAAGTGAGCCTATTGAATTTGTGGTCATCCCAACCACAAGGAAAAGGCCAAATTGGTTAAAAGCTAAATTAGAAGATGTTGAAGGACATGAAGCTGCAAAAGGAACCTTCGAGGAAAGTAAAAGACCAAAGAGATATTCTGGTTATGTTGCATATATGACGAAGTTAATTCAAGTTGAACCATCTACATTCAAGGAAGCTGCTCATCAAGAGGTTTGGAAGAAAGCGATGCAAGAAGAGTATCAATCCATTATGAAGAATGGGGTTTGGGAAATCGTTCCTAGACCTAGTGACAAACCGATTGTCACCTCCAAATGGATCTATAAGATTGTTGAAATTTGGTAACGGAGGACAAGTGGTTCCCTTAGGCTTTGATCTTTGGCCTAAGGAAAAGTGTCCAAAAGA
>APFE030826035.1:0-28531 GCA_000404065.3 Pinus taeda | reverse complement strand
AAACGCTTCATAAGAAATACCTTATTTGAGGCCAAGGGTTTTTCATATAGTTTGGCCAATGCCGACATTAAACCCTCTGTTGTCATTTCCCCTGAAATATTAAACGCTACCAACGCCGCTAGGCACAATCGTATTGTTCCAAGTGCCTTTATGTCAAGAATATCCCATTCTGTGTCTGTCATACTCGTCAGCTTCTTTGTCTTTCCGCTCAATGGTAGGTACAGATCTCTCTAATACAGATAATATTCCATCTGCATCTTCCACAGCTGGTAGTTTTGGCCATTGAATTTTTCGACCCTAAACCTACCATCTTCTGCCATTGCTCCCACTTGAATCAGGAACCCTTCTCTCCTACGAGTTTATCAGCCAAATGGACCTTCGGCTCTGATACTAGTTTTTAGAAAATTATATATTACAGATCAATGGAACACATAAAATATTGCATAAATATAAACATAGAAAATGCATAAAACAAGAGAGACACAGATATACGTGGTTCACCCAATTTGGGCTATGTCCATGGAGAAACAACCAATCCTTCTTTTTATATTATCCAACAAACTTTAAAGAGATACAACTTACAACAGATCCGTTGTAACATCCTATTCGCTCTCAATCTCCTCTCTCTTCCTCACTTAGAATACAGATATATCTAGACACAATACAATTCCCTCATATATAGTGAGGGATTACCTTCTAGTAAAAAAAACCCTAAATTAAACATAACGTCTACCGTCATATCATCCGCCTAATGAATGGCCCAGATTGACTAGAAATTACTAGACTTTTACAAGGCAATTTTATATTTGTTTTTAGCTTCAGGGGTGTTGCCCCTGAACCCCCACCGGGGGACTGCTGGTCCCTGGACCCCCCAGCCGGGGGGGATCGGTCCCCCCAAACCCCCGCAGGTGGGACAAGTCCCCCCCGCACCCCTCTGCGTGGAGGGGTGTATAGTCTTCCTGGGGTATATATCCGACCGAGACCTTTGAATACATAAGATAATCAGGCTCCACACCCAATAGTTCTAAATTAATTCAAGGTACTAGCCTCTACTCCAAATAATATGGCTGGAAGAATGCTCTGTGAAAGTAATTCAAAGGCTATTTATTCCATTCTATAAGGGTTAACATGATCAAATTTATTTAAGTTTATGCATTGCGAACCAACAAAGGAAATCTGGGACAAGCTTAAGAATGTGTACAAAGGAGATGAAAAGGTCAAAGGGGCCAAGCTTCAAACTTATAAAGGATAGTTTGAACACATAAAGATGAAGGAAGATGAAGACATTAAAACTTAATTTCTCTAGGTTGATGAGATCGTGAATACTATGAGAGGACTGGGAGAGAATAATACATATATAGTCATCATTAAAAAATTACTAAGATCTCTCCTAATGAGATTTGATTCTAAAATCCCAACTTTAGAAGACAGACAAGATCTAGCTACGTTGAGTATCGATGAGCTAAATGGAATTCTCAAAACATGGAAAATGAGGATAGAACATGGAAAACCATCTAAAAGAGAAGAAACTTTGAAGTTATCTAAGAAGAAAATGAAGAATAAGCTCTAGCTATAGTGATGGTTCAAACAATGAATAAGAAGCCAACTTTGTGAGAAAGTTGAAAAGAGGAATTGGAAAATATAAAAGTAAGCTTACTTTAAAATGTTTTGAATGTCATAGAATTGGTCGTTATGCTTCTAAATGTCATTTTTCAAAGGGGTCAGATAGTGACTCAGAAGAAAATTATTAGAAAGAAAATAAATAGAGGAAATAACAAGGGAACATTATTCAAGAAGAAGAGTCTTTATTCAAGAGAATATTACAATTCATATAATGAACATGATGATAGTGACCATGATTATGATAAAATTCTCTTCATGGCATTAGATACTTAGAATGAAACTCCTGAAAACTATGAAGGTAATCATGAAGAACAAGAAGTAGAAGTGTATCTTCAGGCATAACTTATTAGTGCTTTAAATGATCTTAAAAGAACAACGAAGAAAAAACTCATAATCATGGAGGCGGTAAAGAAAATAAAAGAATGTTTACGAAGTCCCAGTAGGAACTCTAAAGATACCAAGTAGACTATTATAATTAATATAAAAAAAAAAAACAATTAGAAGAAGCTAGAGTGATTGAGGAAACACTCAAGAGATAGTTGGAAGAGAAGGAGAGAATAACCGAGAATTTAGAAGCTGAGATAGTCCTCTTGAGGAAGGAACTATGGAAGAAATATATCCAACATAAATTCGATATTAGTATCAAAATAATGGATGAAATTACCAACAACCAGACACCATTCAATGATAGCTCTAGAGTAGAATATAAAAAATTAATATTGATAAAGGCTAAAGGGACCTATTAAGAAGGAATAATACAAGCAGCTAAAGGAGGGCATATGAAAACCAACGATGAAGAAGATTCAAGATGAAGATCATCGCTTCAGAAAGACAACAAGTGATCAAGAAGGCCACCTACACCAATACCGAAATATTTTTCTTGGAGTGTATTATTCTTGTAATAATTTTGGCATAATTCTGTAAACTGTAGAACCTATGTAAGGGGTAGAAATGCAAGAAATATGTTGGGTCCCTATAATACTAGTGATTACCCCATTACTATGGTAGTTGTACCCCTTATTAATATTGTTGTGCCCCTATTGCCCCCATATTGTTATTACTGTGCCCCATAGAATCCCTCTATTGTTATTTTTGTGGCTTTATATTATTATTGTTAGGTCGGCTGGGTTATATTGTGACTCCTTAGACTCCTATATATAGAAAGGAGGTTTTGTCATTTGTATCATCCAAGAATTGTTCATTTATGTAATGTAAAGGAGGTTTCCCCCTCGAAGAGGCTGAATTCTAAGGCGTTGATCTATCTTTTCTATCTTTTCTTGAGTTGGTTTTATAACATTTGGTATCAGAGCTAAGTTCCAGGGTTTCGCTGCTCCAAATAGGTCATCGTGGAATTTTCTCTATAACTTTGTTTCTGCAATGTTTCAGAAGTCAAGAAAAAAACCCATTTGAGAAGACATCGCGTTGCAGCTCGGGTCCAAATTTCAGAGCTTTTCGCGCTATATTTGCGGAGATATGATCTGAGGAATGGTCTTTTTGCAGACTCCCAAATTACATTCCAAATAGGTGACCTGGGGAAAATCGTCATAACTTTCTCTCTGAGCATCGGATTTAAATTTCACAAAAATTTATAGAAAGAGGATGGACTTTAGTTTCTTCTAGATATTTTTTAGAGCCATAGGTCCAAATAGTGACACGTGGCACTTCATACAAGTTCGCTCTTCTGAAAAGGTCTATAATCAGGTCACTGTGGGAGATTTGGCATAACTCTTCATTGGAGAATCCAATTGGGGTCAAACTAGTGGCATTGGAAAGAGGACACAGAGGGCTACCAAAGGGCATAATTTCAAAACTAGATGTTCTGAAGTACAAAGATAAATCAGAGGCAATATCGAGCTCCTACAAAGAAAAAAAAGATGTGTAGATTTTTTTAAATTTTTGCTTAAGATTGGTTTGAAAATTTATTTGAGGGAATTCAAAGGGCTAGTAGAGCATTATTATCGGTAACTGATGCCTCGAGGAAAGAAGATGCAAACACCTAGTGAGGAACCTGAAAGCTCTAGCATGACTCATGAACAAGAGGAAGAAATGCTACATGATATATCAAAATTACAAGACCAAGTGCAAAAAATGTCAGCCTCACAAAAGCTAACAGAAGCTAAGATAAATGGCATGGAATCTAAGATAAAGGGCGTGGAAGCTAAGATGAATGGCATGGAAGCTAATATGGACGATTGGAAGACAAATTTGAAGATAGACATGGATGATTGGAAGATAGATTTGAAGACAGACTTGGGTGATTGGAAGACAAATTTGAAGACAGACATGGACGAATTGAAGATAAATATGAATAAGCTGCTATAAGAAATGGTCACTAAGGGTGAAAGGGTAGTAAAGGAAACTCATGATGAGAACAAAAGAAATGTTAATCATGATTCCATAGACTCTAACGTGGGATCAAAGACCCATCATATTCCAAAAATTGATATGAGGAAGTTTGATGGCAAGGATCCCGCAACATGGATATTACAGATGGAGCAATTTTTCGATCTCAATAATGTGAAAAACACACAAAATGTACATATTGAAACTTTATATTTGGAACCAAATCAGTTTGTATGGTATCAATGGCTTTTCTCTCGTAAAAAATTTATCACTTGGGCAATTTTTACGGAAGAATTGATAGCGCATTATGAGGATACAAAAAGCAACACTTTTTTTAGTCAATTGATAAGTCTCAAACAAAAGGGTTCAATAATGGAGCACATTGAGGAGTTAAAAAAATTTAACATAAGGGTAAAAGATATTCGAGAGGAGCATAGGATTGATGTGTTCATAGGGTCTTTAAAGGATAATATCCAACATGATGTTCGCCTTTGGGAACTTGATTCATTAGAGAAGGAATTCCGATTAGAAAGAAAAATGGAAAGCAAAATTATGGCAACGAGGAAGCATACCACTCACATCTATAAAGACGGAAGTGTTGTTGCCGCTAGTCTTCCACAACCTATAAGGTTGACACCACAATAATTGGAAGAAAAAAGAGCAAAAGGGCTTTGCTATAGTTGTGATAGCAAATACACTAAAGGTCATAAGTGTGCTGAGAAGAAATTATTCTACATAGATTGTGAAGAGGAAGAAGAAAAGGAGCAAGAAAGGTCAAAAGAAGAGGATATACTCCAGGAACAAAGCCTAGATGAAAAACAAATGAATCCGACCATATCTTGTAATGCATTGGCGGGAATTACCACTCCTCAAACCATCAAGATAGAAGGACAAATCAAGAAAAAAAAGGTAATAGTGTTGATTGATTCAGGAAGAGTGTCATCTCTCTCTTATACTGAGTTTGGTGAGCCTATATTGCTGCATGGTTATAACTCTCTAACTCAGTTGGTTTTGAGCACTCCTAGTGCCTCATCATTGTATTAGAACCCCATCTGGTCTTCAGGTGCTATGCCTACATGAGGTCTGTTCGTTCAAAACACGAGCTCTCGACCGATTGTACAAACTGTAGTCACTTTAGTTCCAGTTCAACCTACCATTCCATCTCAACTTGTCTCATCGTTTCGACCGACTCTTCTGGTTCAACTGACAATCTCATGTCCAGTCTCGGTAAGTTCTTCTATCCCTCCAGTGAGTGGACAGATTGTGCCACTGCTCGAGGGGCAAGATCCGAATATCCCCATGATGTATGGTGAAACTAGTGTGAGTGGATTGCAAACTCACATGGTTGGAATGTATCAACCCTTTTATGACGCTATTCCTAACCCTATTGGTCCATCTGGGTAAGGTAACATCCAATACCAACAACCATATATGGCTTAGGTCCCATTCCAACCGGCTTATGTCCCATATGGTTCGCAAGCTATGGTAAATCCACCTTACATTACTCAAGATGGACCTTATGTTTAGCCTCGCAAATGCACTGTGCCTGGTGGATATGGCCATATCCAATTCGGGAACTATCAATACCCTCAGGGTATCACTCCAGGAACTATCCAGATACCCTTGCAACAATAAGGAAAACATTCGCAGCAGCAAGGGAAATCTTTGCAGCAGTAAGGATAAGCATTGAGGCAGCAAGGGAAACTGCTACAATCACAAGGGAAACATTTGCAACAATTGTAACAACCTTTGCAGCCACAGATGCGATTTGTTCAATAGTCCTCCCAACCTTTGTCCTTGTAAGGCTAACCTTTGTAGCTGCAGGGCCAACCATTACAACAGCAAAGCCAGCCTTTACAGCAATAAGGTCAGCCTTGGAAACAACAAGCCTTGTATGCTTATCAACAAGGTTAGGGTCAGCCACTGCATTAGCAAGTTCAAAATCCTTACGTCTAGGGTTAGCAAGTTCAGTAGCCTTATAACTTGTATGCCACATAAAATGCTCATCAGCAGCCTATGGTCAGGAAGTATCAAACCTACCTAGGATAGAATCCTCCTTATGGGCAAGGTAAATCTCACTGGGGACAAAATCAGATTCCATATGGAAACAATCCACCGCTATGGGGGAAAAATCATTACCATCAAGGTTGGAATCCACAATTTGGGTCTCCTCAAAGGCCCTATACGCCATTTAACACAAAATTACCTTTCTTGGCTACGTTGGAACTGCCCGATGCTTTCGGGCTCATGAATGATCCCATTCTTCATTCGCCTTACTGGCCTCGAGTTCCATTGAATATTTCGATCGATTTCCCCAAATTTGAGGGAAAAGCGAAGGAGGATCCACAAGCCCATGTGATGACATATCATCTCCGGTGTTCCTCCAATTCGTACATCGATGATTCTTTATGTCTTTGACTCTTTCAAAGAACTCTCACAGGTGTTGCCGCCAAGTGGTACATCAAATTTCCTCGAGGTACCTATGGTGACTTCAACTCTCTTGATATGGATTTTCTTACTCATTTCCAGATACAAGTTCACTATGAAACTAGCGCCCATCTGCTTATGTCACTAAAGCAAGACACTGCGACCCACATCTCTGATCATATCCATGAATGGATATGTCGGTGTCACCTCATCAAGTTTGAAATTGCTGATGAGTTGTTGACAAAATGGTTCACAAAATAATTCATCAGCAATATTGCTAAGGAAATAGCCATGGGTGGATGGGTTATTGAAGAACAAGCTATCACCTGTGCTCAGTGTTTAGACCTCGTCTATTCACAATTTGGAACATTGTATGAGATGTTACCTGATGCTCTGAGACCATCATCAGATCTGATAGCATCAAAGTCTCCGGATACACCACCTGTTGACGTTGTGATTGGTTTCATGTCTCAGACTCCTACGAAAGGTTATTCGAAGGAGAAAATGATCTCGAACACTAGTTCCAATAATCCCTCTAATAATTCATCTAGTCCTAGTAAAACCTCTGAGGTACATGTTGTCTAGTCTATCGTAGTAGATAAATCCTCTAAAGGTAAAAAGAAGGGCAAAGGTAAAGCCAAATCTGATTCCCCAAAATAGGACCCTCCTAAACCTTCTATTGATGGCGCTTCTCGAAGAAATCCGAAGTATCCTTGCCTCATCTATGAGGAGGATCATTACACTAAAGATTTTCCCCAATGATCTGAAGTTAGTTGCCTACTAAAAGTGACTTCGATTGTCTTAAAAGAACCTTTTGTGTCACAACATACCCAATTGGTAGACCAGCCTCAGTATTCTGCTTCCTTAGGTTCCCAAATGTTCATGATGCAAGGTTCATCACCTATCTCAATTGTTGCTCGAACCAAGGACTATCAAATTACATATAAACAGACCATGGAGAAAGAAGCCCATGATGCTCCTTCTACTTCTACTCCAACTTATTTTGGTCCACTCCATATCGAGCACCCTAACAGTGAGTCCATCATCCAACCACCCCCTAAAGGTGTTCTTTGGAAGTTGTCTTTCAATATGAATGCTAGAGTTGCGCAACATTATAATATTGTTGAGGATTTAGCTTAGGCACCTTCGGTGATGTCTTCCTTGGAGGTTCTTCAATCCTGTCTAACATAAAGGAAATCACTATTGTCTGTTATAGGTGCTATTGATCCTTCTGATTCAAGTCTAATTACTTTTGATCTAGAGAATCATGTACCTCATTTTCCTCATCATATCGCATTTTTGATCCATCTCCTTATCAAAGGAAAGACGATTCATCGAATGATTATTGATGAAGGTGCTTCAACCTACATCATGTCATTTCATGTTGGAAAGCCATTGGCTCTCCTCCTCTTAACAAATCTATGAACACCTTGGAAGCCTTTGATGGCAGAGGTTTGTGACCTTACAGTATTCTCACAAACTTACTGATTACATTGGAAAGAAAGACTATTGAATTAGAAGTAGAAGTTGTAGATTCCAATCTCAACTGCAACCTTCTTCTAGTGTGAAGCTAGACTCACACCATGTCTTGTGTAGTGTCTTCTTTGTTCTGCGTACTTTGTTTTCCTCATGAAGGAAAAATCCTCACAGTTAATCAACTTTCTTTCTTTTCTTCTGCTTCGTTAATTGATAATGTTCCTTATGTGGGCAATATTGAGATTCCTTACCAGAGTGTGGGAACAAGTCTCTTCAAAGGATCTGCTTTAATGGGTACCTTTACTTTCCCACCTCTGCATGTTCATTTAGTAAATATGGTCTCAGATTCCACGGATCCTTGGATTATCCTTTCAAAAGATCAAATTGACCCTTTTGGCGCTGCTATGCCTTTAAGTCCATTGGAGATAAATTATCAAGAAATTTTCTTAGCTTTGATGGCCACTTTAGAAAGTTATACTATCTTCAATGTAAACCTAAACACTTATGTGCCATCCCCTTGGCTTGTTTCTTAGGATTCTCTGGATCCCTTGAATGATACATTCCCCACTGATGAGAGTATCGTGGAGGTCATGTCTCTGGAGGAAGTTCCATAGAATGGTCAGCATCATCATTCTTCCTTTCTCCCTCACCTTGATGAGATGCCTTCTTGTCGTGAAGCATCTGTTTCTCATCCTTTTAATCCTCCGTTACAAATGCCTGTTTGGGTACATGAAATTTTATCATAGGGTAATATGGGAAAAATCACTGTTACGATGCATATTGACATTTTTGTTAAATCGGGAATTGTCAAGAACATCCATATTGGGGTTTCTTTTCCTCCATATGAGATCAAGATCTATACTCAACTTTTTAAATAATTCTGAGACATTTTCTCTTGGTCATACAAGGAGATGCCTGGTATTGATCTAGCCATAGTGGTGCATGATATCCTGACATATCCTGGTGCTAAGCTTGTTCGACAACGACTTCACCCTGCGCACCCTCAAAAGGCTATTGCTATCAAAGTAGAGGTAGATAATATTTTGAAAGAAGGTTTCATTTATCCTATTCCATTGATGGATTGGGTATCCAATATCGTCCTTGTTGTCAAAAAGTAGGGCACAATACGTGTTTGTCTTGATTACCATGATATCAATCGTGCATGTCCAAAAGATAATTATCTTACTCCCTTCATCGACGAATGCGCGGGGAGTGAGATTTTTTCTTTCATGGATGGCTTTTTTGGCTATAACCAGATTAACATTTAAACCAATGATTAGAATAAAACAACCTTTATCTATCCTTGGGGTACCTTTGCTTACAAAAAGCTTCATTTTGGTCTGAAGAATGCTAGTGCCAGATTTTAGTGAGAAATGTCCTATGCATTCCATGACATTTGACATATTGTTCAGCGGTACCTCAGCTAAACGTCGTGATCATCCGGATCACTTAAGAGCTATATTTTTATGATGTTGACGTTATAATATCCATCTCAATCCACACAAGTGTGTGTTTTGTGTCAATTCTGGCCGACTCTTAGGTTTTGTCATGTCTCGCGAAGGGATCAGGATTGATCCTTTGAAATTTGAGGCCATATTCAATCTATTGCCTCCTTCATCATTGCTGCAATTGTAGAGCTTGCAAGGAAAAGGTAATTTTCTCCATTGATTTGTCTCGAATAACGCTGAACTTGCCAAAGGTTATACTCACTTACTTAAGAAGGGGATTCCTTTTATTTGGAATGAAGTTGCTCAATAATCCTTCGATGCTTTAAAGAAAGCCATGATTAGTGATCCTTTACTTCTTCCCCCTGATTACCGCCGCAATTATTTCTTATATTTGGCTGCAAATGATAACACTATTGCTATGGTGCTAGTTCAGGATGACGATGATGGCAATGAGCACGTGGTTTATTACCTAAGCTGAAATATTCTTGATACTAAGTCCCATTATGCTCATGTTGAGAAGATTTCTTTGGCGGTAGTTCATGTCATCCAAAGGTTTTGCCACTCTATCATTTTAAGGAAAACCACCATAATTTTTTATTGCAACCCCATGACCTATATACTGACTTGTCAATTGCTGGGGGGAAAATGCTTCAAATGGATCATCATCCTACAAGAGTTTTATTTGGAATTCACTACTACCAAATCAAATAAATCGCTCGACTTTACCAAGTTAATTTTTTCTCTTTCGTCTGCCAGCACCCCAGCCGATTTTACTAAGAAAGTACCCAATGAAACACTGTTTTTGATAAGCACTCTTGACCCCTAGTATGGAGACATTATTGTTTATCTCCAAATCCAGACCTTCTGATCTTATTTGTCCCACTCGGACCGATGCTGGATCTAGCATCAGTACCAACCCTCTCGGATCCTTAGTGATACCTTGTATCGATTCGATGTGGACTCTATCCTTCGCAGATGTCTCACCCTTGAAGAAGTTGAGTGGGTCCTAAATGATTGCCACTCGTCTGTGGTGGTCATATGTTTGGATAAGCCACTACTCAGAAGATCCTTCACGCTGGTTATTTCTGACCTTCTATCTTCAATGATTTCATTCTGGTCGTCCAAAAATGCCATGAAAGCTAGATTTTCAACTGCAAACAGCACGACCCACCCACACCCCTAGACCCAGTAATTAACGTTCGCCAATTTTTCAAACGGAGCATTGATTTCATGACATGTAACCCTCACTCAGCTGGGCGGCATGTTTATATCATCGTCATCATCGACTATTTTACGAAATGGGACAAGGTGATGCCTACATACAATGTCAACGGTATTACTGCCATGCAGTTCCTTTTTAACCATGTTATAACATGTTTTGGTGTCCCCCAAGATATCGTGACTGACCATGGATCACATTTTCATCAGCACATGATGGCAGAGTTAACTGCTTAGTTCATCCTTCGACATGATAGCTTGAATCCATATTATCCACAGGCCAATGGCCAAGCTGAAGTTGTCAATAAAGTTTTGATTACTATGTGTCAATGCACTGTTGGGAAGCATAGAAAAGATTGGAATTTAATTGTTTTCTTAGCTCTTTGGGCTTACCAGACTTCTACTAAGACGACCATTGGATTCACTCCATTCTAGCTAGTGTACGGTTTTGAGTCAACTCTTCCAATCGAATGTGAAATCGCTTCACCTAAACTAGCTATCGAACTTCTTCTGGATACCTCTCCTGAAGAGGAGCGATTACTATAACTTGAGAGACTCGACGAGACTCGTCGCATTGCTACGATGATTATTGAAGCTCAAAATAAATGAGTCAAAGCTCAGTTTGACCAAACTGTTTCTCCTCGCACTTTCGTTGAAGGTGACTTGGTCCTTCTTTATGATCAAGCCAACAATAAGTTGGGGGTAGGCAAGTTCGAACCTATGTGAAATGGGCCCTACATTGTCAAGTGTGTTTTACAGAAAGGTGCCTATGATTTATGTGATTATTAGGGAAATGCATTGTCACAACCCCGTAATGGGTTATATCTCAAAATGTATTATGCGTGAAATTCGTATGATAACTTTTGTACATTAGTGTGCATTTTGATTTTTTGGTGTGTTTGTGTTTTCTTTGCAGACATATTTTTTTCTGCTTACCCTGTGTTCCACTTGATTTGCAGATGTGATCAGTTCATTAAATTGGTTTTGTTGTTGGTTCTTATCGTAGCACAAAGAATCTCTCTTCTGTAGCATGGGCGCTCTATGACCCCAATGGCGAGCTGATCAACTTACAAGGTATCTACCTTGGCTGAACAACCAATAATATTGCTGAGTATAGTGTAGTTATTGAACTCTTGACAGAAGCAATTTCTCTTGGCATTAGGGATTTAGTTGTTAAGTTGGATTCACAGCTCGTGTTATAATTAAACAATCATTATTCAGTAAGAAATCCACAAATATTGTGTATGTATCTATGTGTTAGATTGTTGGAAAGAAATTTTGATTACATTACATATCAACATATTCCATGTAATTTAAACACATTAATTGATGCATTATCAAATTTTTTTCTTGATAGACATTTCCGTCATTTGTAAAACTGAATCATGTTACAAACGTATAAGTAGAAATAAAACATCTCTCTCTCTCTCTCTCTCTCTCTCTCTCTCTCTCTCTCTCTCTCTCTCTCTCTCTCTCTTCTCTCTCTTCTTCTCTCTCTATTATATATATATATTTATATTTATAATTATATATATATAATATATATATATATATTAATATATATATTTATATATATTATAATATATTTATATATATATTGCGTCTATCGGAGTGTTTACATCAAAATGTTAAAACATAGAGTGTTCTGAGACACTTGGCTTTCAAAGCCTACAAAATGTGTAAAATACTAGAAGAGATATCAAACTGTGCGATGCTCGTGGTAGCATGCAACATCTCTGATCACTCGGCCTAACAGCTGACGCAGTATCGCAGAGACTCCGACTGTATGTCTCTGCTAGCACAATGGAACATTATCAATGGTGGCATAATCTGGAACCCCTCAGATAATTGCCTCCAGGTTACGCTCCATCTCAGCTAAGGGTCAGCCCCTTCTTCATAGTCTGCAGCCACTATCAGATGGAAACTCGTCGTGCTATTGGCGACATGCCTGGTGGTCTTTCTGGTCCCACATCTGCACATTTTTTATAAATTGATTCTTAGATTACATTATCATAAAAATCATAAAAACTTGAAAAAAACCCAAAAAACAAGTTTTTACCTGCGTCAGCCCATTGCTCGCCTGGTGGCAGAGGTAGATCTGGATCCACTCTTAAATCCATCCCAGCATAAGCATAGTCATCCACCATAATTTATTGGCATGCAAGCCATGCAAATAACTGTGGGGGGTAGTGCATATGTTGGCCGGTGCCTCCTTGAGGCATAAGCTAGCTCCATCTCACAAGCCTCAAATCTTGAGGGGTAGGATGTGGTACTTCTGCCCATTGGTACTAGAAGAGTGGTATTTTCTCCAAAAATAAGGTCACTAGTATGGAACCAAACCCGAACTACTTCAGGTGTCCATGCTTGCCCTTGGTTAGTTAGCGCTTCATGTTTGCCAAAAGACCTCCACACCAGTTGAAGATGGTGGGGGTCAAACAACCAATAGCATACTGGAACTAAGACTTGGAAGCCTCGTGAAGAGCTTGCATGCTAGATACACGTGCCATGGTGAACAATATTGATCTCAAAATGATGTAATTGGTGATAGTTGCAATTTTCACCTTACCCTCTGTTAGCTATCTCAACACCAAGATAGTATCTATGGACCGGACTCTTGGTACTTTCAACTCCTTGGCAGGATCCAAAGAGTTGAATGGCTTCCCCTTACTGGGACAATCCCGTGATGAAGTAAATGTCCATTTCTTCTAATTCTGTCTCCTACCCTTTGATGATGAAGATCTCATGGTCTACATCCCAAAGGCTGATTAGATAGGGAAACAACTCCATTTGTGCCCTCAGCCTTGTGGTCGGGAACAATTTCAGTAGGCCACAATCCCTCAAAGCATTTATACATGTTGTATCTTGAGATTCTTAGTAATCCTCGGCCTCACAGCCTCTTTCTTTCCATTCTAGGACCATATTTCTCCTGCAAACAACATTTAAACACCTTTTAGTTCCTTTTCCCTGGATAAAATCAACATTTTTTACTTTAAAAATGAGTTTTTAATATCTACAATTCGCTCTCAACGCCATCACACATGTTTCTCAAAATAGTGCACTACCATCTTGTGAGCCTTCGAGCTCGTGACCATCGCGCGTTCGATGACCATACTCGCGATGGTCACCGATGACCTAAATTTAAAAAATCCTCTTTTTAAACTTGAAATTTATCATTAAAATTGCATAAAAATGTAATGAAATGAAATAGCAGGGATGAGGCTCTTACCTATCACAGACATATCATAAAATGGTGTCCTAGATCTCCCACAACAACCACTGGAAAATCAAGGAAATTACGGCATAAAATCACTTTCAGAGCTTAGTTTGGTAAAATGGTAAAAAATGAAATTACTTTTGCCTATTTATAAGTTTTGAAAGTCATTTTGTCGAATATTTTTGTAATATTTTCTCGATATCAATGGTGGGTGTGTTTCATGTGAATTTACAGGTGCCTTCAATGTGAACGGTGATCATTGTTGACCGATATTGGGAGTTTTATTTTATCTCTTTTTTAGACTCCTTAAATAAACGAAAAAGGAACCTGTTAGGGTCTTACACTAACCCCTTTATTTATGTGATAAACCCAATAGGGTCAAGTCATAGTCATAATAATTGTAAGTGGTTGACCCGCATTTAAGAAAGGGTCCACAGTTAGTTGCAACAGGCCATAATTAATAAATAAAGTGGTTAACCCTTGTTATGCAAAGGACCACTAGTCATTAGGCTGTTGATGGTCATTTAGCTATAAACAATCGTAGTTATAAGGGAAATATCATTGATTCTTATTTTGTAATCGAGCTCTTCTCTACGGGAGGTTGTCCCCTCGAAGAGGCAAGTGAACATTGCTTTTATCTCTGAATAATAAGATACTTGTTGTTTTTCTCATTTTATTCTATGTTCCAGGTTGTATTTCTTCACATATTTGGTATTATGGAATTTCTCACAAGTCAAGAGCATAACAAGTGGTATCAAAGCACCTTCCAGGGCCGATGGTACCTCTATTTTTGGCAGAATTGTTTTTTAAGCTAAAGACATATTCTGACGTCTTTAAACCATGGGATCTATCGTTGAGCTCATAAACCTGCAGATTTGGGGAGGAATGCACGCAAGAAATACAAGAGATGGTCATGCTTATTGGGATCCCTTCTAACCCCTGTGGGTACCCCTTCGAGTAGTAGCGTATTAGACAGAACCGCGCATAGACTACCTTCCACGTACCCTCTGGGTATATTGGAAGCCCCCTAGGGTCACCTGAAACCTCATCGTAGATAAGTTGTCGGACGTCTTTTGCTACTGTACATTGAGAACAACACTTGTGGAGATTACTTGCGTGTACAATTGGGTAGTCGGGTAGTACATCTAAGGGCATGGTTGATCCTCCTTAGTTAGTGCCCTGAAATATTGGGCCGAGTACTATTGTTGGACCCTTATGTATATTACGATCTGTAGCACATGACACTCCTTTCTGACCATAGTTCCCTCAACTCTCTGAATATCTCCCATTATCTTATTTGCAAGATTAGATCCACTAGTTGGGGTTCTACTTCCATAGTATGATTAAGATCTAGAAATTGGGGTTCTGTCGCCGCTACCACAATTAGATCCACTAGTTGGGGTTCTACTGCCGTAGTACCATTCAGATCTAGCAATTGGGGTTTTGTCACCGCCACACCAACCAGATTCAAGAGTTAGGGTTCTACCATTGCAGTCCAACTCACATTCAGCCATTGGGGTTTTGTAGGCAGATTTGACCCTTTGTGCAGTAAGGCTTGTGGTTGCTATAGTTTGGGCCTGATTTTCACAAGACATTGGGCAGGATCAAGTTTTTTGGAAATTGGCCACTACAGTATTGATCAACGAGGAGTAAAACTCCATTCGGAGTAAAAATAAAATTAAAAAAATGAGGCCTTCCTAGGACGCTTACAAGAGACTTAGCCCATAAGATTCTGGATGACGAGCTGATCACAGTGATACCATTCACTTGTCAGCTTCAATTTTCTGGTGGTCCCAAATTTTTCAAAGTGACGTCAAGTGACCAAGATCTTCTATGGTAGAAACCATAGCTCAAGTCATGGCCAACAATAAGATCGAGCATCTTGTAAAAGAGTTGGATTCTTTCTAGGAAGAGATGCAACAAATTACACAATTCATTGCACAATTCAATGCGCGCATGTTGGGATTGCATCTGGAGGCACATGGTATTGATGAACCCCTTGAAGGAGAATCTAGCCATCATATTCACTTCCATGGAAATCACCAACATTCCCACCCTCGGCCACCCAAGTTGGACATGTATAAATTTGATGGCTCTAATCCAGCAGTATGGGTAGCACAAATGGAACAATATTCCATTCTGAATGATATCCACGATGATGCAACTAAACTACGTGTGGGAGCCCTTTACTTAGACCAAGAGAGATGGAAATGGTGGCAGTGGCATCGGAAATGTTATCCCGAGAACATAAATTGGCAGGTGTTCTCAAAATCCCTTTGTGACCGCTTTGACAGAGAATCTAATTTTTTGGGTCGTCTTACTAAGCTTTGACAGACAAGCACAATAAAATACTACATTGTAGCCTTTGAGACATTGGCGATCTGAATAGAAGTTCTAGGATATGAATTCTACGTGGAATGTTTTATAAGTGGTCCCAAAGAAGCCATCCAAGCACATGTCTGGATGCACCACCCACCTACATGGATAGATGCTTGCACGAAGGCTGTCAAAGTGGAATGTACTTTAGTTGCCTAGTCTACTCATCCAAATTTCATAGCCAAGGGACGCCCCAACCAGGCTCAAGGCCCTACCCAAACACTTAAGATTCAAAACATATCCCCAACAGAAATGGCTGAAAGAAGAAAATAAGGATTGTGCTACTACTGTGATGACAAATACTCCCCAGGGCATAAATGCAAGGAACCAAAATTATTTCAAATTGATGTTACTGATCACAAGCTCATCGGAGGAAGCCCCACCCCTTGGGGGACTAGAGGATGAAGTTGAGGACACCCAACGTGACAATGAGCTTACAGTTACGCCAGAGGAACCAGTTATCTCGCTACATTCTTTGGCAAGCATTTTTGTGCTCTAAACTCCCAAAATCAGAGGCTTTATTAAACATCGCCCATGTAGTGGTATTGATTGATAGTGGCAGCACTCATAACTTTATACATCAGTGAGTCGCCGAAGCTGTTCATTATTTTGTAAGGGCAGTCTCTAATTTCCAGGTCCTTATTGCTGATGGGGGGACAATGAAATGTGAAGGCCACTGTGAAAATATTAAACTTCATATGCGAGACTACCACCTAAAGACCCACAAGTTTGCGATTAACATGGGTGGGTGTGACATTGTCTTGGGTGCTGAATGGCTTCCCACACTAGGCCCAATCACAATGGATTTCCAGGAGTTATATATGAGCTGTAAGTAGAATGACCACATGCATACACTCCATGGACTCCAGGAAGGTGCTCCTTCTATCATCAACTCGCATCAAATGGAAAAGTTGTTAAAAAAGGGCCATCATGGAGTTATCACCTAGTTTAATGCCATCCAGGCCATAGAACCCACTACTCTTCATATTCATTCTGAGATGCAACAGGTCTTAAACCGCCACCAACCAGTATTTGACAAACCTAAAGAACTTCCACCCTCCAGAGGGGAACATGATCATAACATCACTTTGGTCCCAGGGGCACATCTATCAAATGTGAATCCATATCGATATCCTTTCACCCAAAAGAATGAAATTGAAAAAATCATCAAGGAACTCCTTGAAGCCGGTGTTATGCATCCTAGCATCAGTCCCTATTCATCACCAATGGTCATGGTGCTCAAGGAATATGGGGAATGGCGCATGTGTCCAAACTTTTGGGCCCTCAACAAGCTCGTTGTCAAAGACAAATTCCCTATCCCCATTGTTGATGATCTACTTGATGAACTACATGGTCCTCAATTCTTTACTAAGCTAGATCTTCACTCTGACTATCACCAAATATAGATGAAAGAAGTAGACATTCCCAAGACTACTTTCCGAATTCATGAAGGCCATTATGAATTCTTGGTCATTCCATTTGGTCCTTGTAATGCCCCATCCACTTTTCAAAGCCTGATGAATCACCTGCTGAGACCATATCTCCAAAGATGTGTCCTCGTTTTCTTTCATGACATTCTCATCTACATCCTAACTTGGGAAAAACATCTTCAACATGTAGACCTGATCTTGCAACTTCTTTGGAATCACAAATTATTTGTCAAATTGTCCAAGTGCTCTTTTGGCGTGGAAGAAGTCGAGTATTTGGGACACATTGTGGGTTCTGAAGGTGTAGGTTTGATCTCAAAAGGATACAGGCAATGCAATATTGGCCCCAACCAAAAACCTTGAGGATTTTGAGGGGATTCTTAGGTCTCATCGGATACTATCGCAAATTTGTCCGCAATTATGTTCGCATTGCTAGACCCTTCAGTAACCTTGTCAAGAAAAATTCATTCCTCTAGACTGATGCAACACAACAGACATTTCTAGCTCTCAAACAGGCCATGTGTTCCACTCCAATATTGGGACTACCCGAGTTCACCAAATATTTTGTGATTGAATGTGATGCTTCAGGTGCTAGTATTGGTGTTGTCTTAATGCAGGAAGTTCGACCCTTGGCTTTTACCAGCCAACAATTGAGTGGGAAACATCTGTGACAATCTACCTATGAGAAAGAGATGATGGCCATCTTACATGAAGTAGAGACCTGGCGACCATACTTATTGGGACGACATTTCTGAATCCACACAGACCATCAAAGCCTCAAATATTTTTTGGAGCAACGTCTATCATCGCCACAACAAAATAAGTGGTTGGCCAAAATTTTGGGATATGATTATCAGATAATTTATAGGAAAGGTCATGACAATGTAGTAGTGGATGCTTTATCACGCCAATTTGAGGATGAAAGCAACCTGTTATCAATATCTCTTCGCATCCCAGATTGGATTGAAGAAGCCCGCAAGGAATGGTTTTTACACCCCCTCTCTCTCCCAATTCATTACTAATTTGAGAGCATATCGTAATTCCTCATTTGGCTACTCTTGGAAGGATGAGATTATTTGCTACAAGGATCGAGTAGTTATATCGCTGATATCCAACCTCAAAATGTGCATTTTGGTAGAGTTGCACTCA
Organism: Pinus taeda; assembly: GCA_000404065.3. Classification (NCBI taxonomy): domain Eukaryota; kingdom Viridiplantae; phylum Streptophyta; class Pinopsida; order Pinales; family Pinaceae; genus Pinus; species Pinus taeda. The sequence goes on along the minus strand of APFE030826035.1, from coordinate 9,830 downwards.
TCTCCCACTGCAAGCCATGCAAGCTTTCAGAAGACTTATGCTCGCACTCATCGTTCTTTCTTTATGAAAACTGACATTCTTACTTTTGTAGCTGAATGTGATGTGTGTCAATGCCACAAAGAAGAAATAGTCAAGTTACCAGGAACCTTACAACCATTTCCAATATCTGCCTCCATCTGTATGGATGTTTCTATGGATTTCGTTACTGGTCTCCCGAAGTTAGGAAACAAATCAGTCATCATGGTGGTTGTGCACAAATTTCCAAATATGCTCATTTTTGCACTCTACCCCACCCATTTACCCCCACTTTGGTGGCTCAAGCTTTCATGGACCAGATCTTCAAACTACATGGCATGCCCACTTCCATTGTGTCTGATCATGACCTGACTTTCACCAATAACTTTTGGCAATAACTTTTCAAGCTACAAGGCACCCAACTCCAACTATGCACTTCCTATCATCCCAAAACTGATGGTCAAACTGAAGCGGTCAACAAATGTTTGAAGACATACCTAAGGTGCTTCACTTCGGAAAAGCAACATCAATGAGTATAGTGGCTACCTTTAGCTAAATGGTGATATAATACTAACTATCATGAAGCCACCAAGATAACTCCATATGAAGTAGTGTATGGCCAACTCCCACCATCACCTATTTCTTATATCCCTGGATGCTCTAAGGTGCAAGAATTTGATCAACTCCTACAGAACCATCCATCCATGCTAGCTTGTCTCAAAGATAATCTCCATCAAGCTCAGAATCGAATGAAGTAACAGGCATACCAATATCGTTCAGAGCGCACATTTCAAGAAGGGGATCAGGTCTTCCTACAACTACAACCATATAAGAAAACATCGCTTAAAGAAAAGCGTTGCCACAAATTAGCTCCAAAATTGTACCGAACTTATCAAATACTTTAGCGCATTGGAGTAGTAGCCTACAAGCTGGCCTTGTCACCAACTTCAAAAATCTATCCAATCTTCCATGTATCATGCCTCAAGAAAGTGGTGGGGAACAATTGCATAATTCAAACCAATCTACTTGAATTGGATGAAGAAGCTTCACTCTGGCTCCAACCTGAATAGGTCCTCGATACTCGAGAACGACATATGTGATCAATCCTCGTCAAGTGGGAATATACCGCTCCAGAAGATGCGACCTGGGAACCAACCACTATTCTTCAACAGTTTCCATAGCTTCAGCCTTGAGGACAAGGCTACTTTTCATGGGGGAGGGCATGTTAGTGTCCAACCCTAACCCCTTTATTTATGTAATAAACCCAATAGAGTTGAGTCATAGTCATAGTTAATAGAGTTGAGTCATAGTCATAGTTAATAAAGGAGTCAATAAAGCCCGTATTAATAATTGTAAGTGGTTGACCCGCATTTAAGAGAGGGACCATAGTTAGTTGCAATGGGCCATAATTAATAAATATAGTGGTTAACCCTTGTTATGCAAAGGATCACTAGTCATTAGGTTGTTGATGGTCATTTAGATATAAATAATCGTAGTCAGAAGGGAAAGATCATTGAGTCTTATTTTGTAATCGAGCTCTGCTCTGTGGGAGGTTACCCCCTCTAAGAGGCAAGTGAACATTTATTTTATCTCTGAATAATAAGATACTTGTTGTTTTTCTCATTTTATTCTGTGTTCTGGGTTGTATTTCTTCGCATATTTGGTATTATGGAATTTCTCACAGGTCAAGAGCATAACAAAACCCCCCTAGAGTCATATTTAAACTCTTTTCTGACACTCACAAATTGAAAAGATTGTCGAGTACTTATCGTTTCTAACTCGTTAAAGTAAATGAGTCGGTGTCACCTCAGTATACATTTACCCCTTTTTCGATCTAAGACCGACTATTTACAAAAAAGGTACACCTTGGTGACATGGTCAAGAGGTTCGCTCGGATATTGTTTTCTACCTTTTCGGGTTCGAGGGACAAATTACAAAAAGGGACATGATGGAGTTTTCTTTTTCAAACTCTCTAAATATGAAAAATACACCGAGTTATTCTTCCGTCAAACTCGTTAAAATTTTACGATGAAAGGCTTATCACCATGATGAGACTGAGCTTCTCCTTCCTAGGGCTCGTAAAACTTACTAGGATGGATTCATTTGAAGAATGAACTTACATGACAAGCATATGCTATCCCCTTCAAACTTGAGATAAAAATAGTTTGGGTACTCACTAGAAATAGCAGGGGAAAATGAAGATGAGACATCATTTGTATAGGTAGCATGTCGCTCTTCAACATGACACTCTTTTGCTTTCGTGTCAGGTTTGGGATATCCTCACTCAGTCACTTGTCCTCCCAAGTTTGGGTGATCCATTTTGCCTCTCATTTGACAATTCCACTCTGTCATCATGACCTTTAGTCTAATGTTGAGTCAGATGCTACCACACTCTAGAGTCGTGTCACCAATATGTTCAAGAGAAGTCCAATATGCATTTATTTACCTATACATTATTTGAGTCATTGCTACAGTCCTAAATAGTATTCCACTTTATTCCTTATTTCGTGTCGATGATGGGGGATTCATCATTGCCCTCCTTCAATGGGTCACTTACTGTCAACTTCAGCTCATTATCTAGGAAGATGACATAGGAACTCACTTTCAGTACCTTAGAGATGGCATGCCTTAGTGGTCAGTTCTTCGCATCTGACTATAGGAATTCATCATTGGCCTTCGATCGGGTGATTCCATGAGTGTTTGACCTCAGATTCATTATTACATTCATGGATTGTACTATTGTACCTTGAGGGCCATTGTCATTATTGGTGGTTTCTCTCTTACCTATTAACAATCCACATCATTGGTTGGTAATCAGGTGGTTATATAGCATGTTTGACTTCAACACATTTAATCGCGTGCTGGGATTCCTACATTGATCGGGTCGGCATGGAGAGCAAGAACATGGGTCTTCTTTGTTATGGCTAAGGTCGCATGGAGTTTTATGTTATTCATGATTATACACATGTTTCTACCATACAGATGGCTGCACCCATAGCACAAATTGTTTTATATAGTCTTCATCATCCGGATGGCTGCGTCCATGTCATGGATTCATGTCTTAATCTCAAATATGTATATTTATATGTGTCCTTGATTTGTAGGTATCCTAACAGTGTGTGTCCTCGTCCTTGCCAAAATCTAGTAAAGAATTTTAGCCATCACTCCTTGTTTTGCCTTCATACTTTTGGGGGCATCTGTTACACAGTATTTTGTCATGCCTCCTGCACTTCCCTATGACATACCCTGAAGTTCCTGAAACATGATCATTATATAATGTAATCATCAGTGCATACAACTCAACTCTCTCCTTTAATGTTGCCTGGAAAATATCTAGAGCTTTCACTGAAGAAATAGCTCATGAAACCCTAAAATGAGAATCATCGCCCTTATGAAGGTCAAAATCGTGATGATCACCTGTTGCACCTTGTTAATCTAGTCATGGCATCGCTCTATTATTTCTCATACTAGCGATGGTCTCAAAAAGGAAGTTTTCCTAAAGAGGATGAGAAGCTTCATGATCTAGAACCTGCCAAAGCGGCGAGCTGGAGGTAGTTTCACATAGATGAGGTCGAATCCTCCTAATTTAACCTCTTGGTCTCATCCCTATGAGATACCTCCTTAATATGTTGGTCTAATCCTATCTTTAGAGGAGGTATAACTCCCTCTCCTAGCCTATAAATTTCCCCTCTACCATTCCCAAATGGTTGATCAATCTCCATTTGCACCCTTATGTTGAGTTTGTGCTTAGAGGTTATTCATTAGACTTGGAGAAGGAGTGTTGTAGAGTTTCTTGGCTTGGACTTTGATTACCACACAAGGAGAGCCTTTCAACATCAAGACTATGGTTGTAATCTTCCCCTTTATTATTTAAATAATAATACAACTGCTTGTTCATCTTCCCAATATATATTTTCATGTATGTATTAGTTTGGCATTCCTTGATCAGCTAAATAGATTATTATTGGATTTGCTATTGGTTTTGGCATGATTTGTGGTCTCTTGGTTGTTTGTGCCGGTACATAAGCCTTGAAAGAAGCAGGTACAAGACCTTGACACAAGCAGTTTGAGGGTTTCAACAAAGGGAATCAGATTAGCATCAGAGCAAGGTAGGCCTCCTCTCGTGTTATATTTTTCACTCATAATCTAGGAAGATGTCTAGTTGATTGTCCTCTCAAGTTGCTAGACCCCCTCATTGGGCTAGAGGGATCGTCTCTGTCCACAAAGAGGATTAACCTTGACAACACCTATTGTAGCATGATTTTGCAAGGGCCAACATTTAAAAGCTTTCACTTGCTACAATGGGAGAAGATGAATAATAAGGGGTAGCTTTTGTCAATAATTTCATTTAAATATATTCACATTTCGTTTATACTCTCGTGTCATTGCCTCACCCCCATGCAACACATTTCGGTTTGATGACTTACTGTGCATACTCATCGAGCTATTCAATTTCATAAGTTTAATCAATGTTGGGAATTTGTAGTGGTAGAATCATTGTCATATCGATTTTCTTTCAAAAGATGATTTACTAGCATGCCATGGATTTAAGTGTGGAGAAGTGTGTAATGGCAAATTTCCATTATCTTCATGGTAGTCATTCAATCAAAGGGGAGTTCTAAATCATCATTGTAATCATCCTAGTTATGAGCCTTCATACCCAACATCTCGATGTGTCATGCATTGCAAGGATAAGAAAAATTAGTCACACTCCAAGAACTATAGTGAAAATGCATGCAGAATCAAGTTAGATCCATACAATATAATGGTTGAGCCAAACTTATCCCTTCATCACATTTAGTTTCTCTCTATTGGGAGGCATAATTATTTCTCAAGTAATAGAACTACCAAATAGGCCAATGATGGATAAGCAAGTGAACGAAAATGTATGGAAGAATTTGTTTGAAGGAAAATTGGCATATGTGCATTTTAACAAAGGGAAAGAGATGGCCCCAACTTTCTTAGGTCAAGGTGGGAATTTTTTTGTTTGAAGGCTACCCACTATAGATCCATAGAGAGTCTTTGTTGGTAATGTTGTTACATTGAAAGATCCTTAAAATTTGGATACCTGTATTTTTTGAATATTGGCTACAATAGAAGGGGATGAAATGGTGTCTACTGATGAGAAGGATGAACCTCGAGTTGGAAAATTATTAATGTTGGGTTATTCTTTTATAACAAGTATTTAAGTTTGAAAGAGGCTACAGATAGTTGAATATTGGCACCAGTATCAATGAGTGGCATCTTGGGTAGTGTGATCTACAACCTGCACTCTTTTGTGAACCATTGTCCTCTTTTTGACTTTCTTCCATTTGGAAAGAAGTCAAAAATATATTTTTTCAACAACTTTTCATATTGGCAATAGTGAAACTTTGTGGTATATAGGATATGATGTTACATATTTATTGTTTGAGGAGGGAATGGATGTTCTCAACAAAAATGGACCAAGAGCTAGAAAAAGATAAAGTGATTGTTGACAGTAAAACTAGATAGGAAATGAATTAGACCTAATCTTGTATTAAAGCTACAAATAAAAGAGCGGATGTTTTGTCTTCTAGATCTCCAAGCTAGAGTAACAGATGAAGTTGATGGACAAAAGAAGGAGAAGAGCATGTTTCTTATAGGTTACGAAAGTCCTAGAACGATGTTAACAAAGAATAAAGCGATCCTGTGCTATACAATATGACAATCAAAGTTCCATCACTCTTACACCTTCCGCAAGTATTAAAGTGATCCACGATCTAGAATGTCTTATGCTCAAATCAATAAATTTATGACAAATCTATGAAATCAAAGTTTAAACGATAGACACCTGTCGTAATGGGTTGAATAACAAAACCACTCATCTAAAAATCTACGTCCAAAATTCATTCTGGCGGGTACCCCCCACTAGCGAAAATTTTAAGCATGGAAAAGTTATCATAAAATTTAGAAACCTTTGCAAATGTTACTAGTCCCTAATACACAAACTATAAAATGCTTGGCTATGTTTCTCTAAAAATATTCAAATTTATTATGATATTATATAGTCTCTATCATTTTTGGGATTTCTAAGGTAAAATAGTTTCATCCTATAAAATTTGGGCAAATCATTTTTTGGAAAAATGGAAATTAGATTATTTTTTTTTTTAAAGCATTGAAAATTAGACTATCTAAGAATATTAGCCCCTAAAATTTTCCATGCAGGCCCCCACAATACCACAAACCACCATAGTCGTAAAGCTATTCCTGGTTTCCCACAAAACCGTTGGTCATTTCATGATGTGTGTATGACAAAAGTTGGACTTGTGTGCCCAATTGTCATTTTAAATTTCGTTTTATATTTTTATGGCAGTGTTAAAGCTGAGAATAAAATTTGATAATACATATTCTTTTTAAATGGGTGGAACTTTATTTTGTAAAGGGGAAAAGTTTCTCTCATATATTATATATTATATATATATATATATATAATATATATTAATTATTAAATTATTAGTTTTGTAATTTCTATTATTATAAGTTCTCTAAAAAATAAACAATTTTGTAATTGTTTTTAAATTAGTTCTTTAACGGATCAAGAACCATTAATTTAGGGGGAGAATAAAACTCTCAAAGAAACACTTTGTAAGGGTTTGGGAGCTAAGAATTGGACAAGGATGTAATCTTGCAATCTCTCAAGAATTTTATTAATTTGAGATGCTAGTTTGATTTCAGCTTTGGTAAATTGCAATGTCGTTTTCTCTTTCATGTATTTACTATTCTATTTATGTTTTTCTTCTGCTGGTATTAGTGTATATAGCAGAAGGGCTTTTTAAGTCATGATTATTATTTTTCCTCACAAATGTTACTCATGTATTTTATTCAAATCCCTTAATGGGCACTCCACCATTCCAGGAATTCATTCATATGTCATGTTTCTTTCATCATTTGTTTTATAGGGTTGAAGCTTAGATTCCTAACTACTTGAGTTATTAAATGTTGTTCCTTCTCTTTTTTCTCTAGTCGTCTTTGTAATTTAGAGCTTTGCAATCCTTATTGGTTGTTCATTATAGTTTTAAATAATAGTTTTTTGAAATAGAAATTTCATTACATTCTTTACGATCATGCTTGAGACAATCTTTTAAACTTTCCATCAATTTCAGTGAATGTCATGGGTAATGAGCTCCTACAACTAGAGGTCGTCTCTAGGGTAAAACATTAATTGGTGTCGTTTTTGGGGATCAAAGGAATAAAGACATTTTTCCCTAGGTTTTAATATCTATTTCTTGAAGGAGAACAAGATTTAGATTATTGGTTATTAATTGTTCATCTGGCGATTTCACTGGAAAAGATTGCATAAGGAAATCAGCAAGTTGCGGGGAAATACTAGGTATCAGATGATGAGGTTTTTTAAGGAGTTTATATTCTATTTTATTAGCTCTATCATCTATTTTCCTCTATCAAAAATATTATTTCCAACTCTCTTTTTTTTTCTGATAATCTAAAATTCCAGAATGTATATTCTCCATTGAAAAATAAAAAAGATTTATTTTCTTCCTACATTATTGATCTTGGGTTGATTTCATCCCCTAAATCCAACAATAAAAATGATATTTGCATTACTGTTCCTCCAAAAAAATGCCTAGTCAACTCAACCTTGCTATCAACCTAATAAAGATTTGGGTAAATTTGTTTATGGTTACAATCAAGATCCTGTTTTTATGGAAGAATGCATTGTTGTTCCAAAACAAGTTGCTATAGATATATTCGAGCAACAAAACCTAATTTTTTTAAATGACAATCAACTTTTTGGGATTTAAATTTGTGTCGAATATTTTCATTACGGGGAGAATGCCATTATTTTGAAGAGAAATTTTCTAATTGTTCATTCAAGCTTGAATTCTTGCAAGCATAGAATGAAATCCAATCATTCAATGATTCGGAGTTCATGCAAAGGAAAACATATATTTTATGTCAAAAAAATGTTTCTTTTGAAGATCCAGTAGCATTTAATGGAGTCATACTTTTCAAACTTTCCAAATAATACAAATTTCAGCATATCACTTGTATGTGTTTGTAACTGTAAACCTCTAAAGAGGTTCTTGTGACATGCGTCATATTCTTTGCAGGTTTCTTTATTGGTTTCACAAGAGAGACTCAGTCCTTCGTGAAATTACTCACATGGCTACTCTAGAAATTTTCTTACACTCAAGCAAATTAGTGGATTTATATAAATAAGCTCACCAGGTGAGAATTTAATTTTTTGCCTCAAAAAGTTGTTATTCTAGTTTTTCACTCTAAGAATAAGGATTAAATATTTAGCAAATAAAAGTTTCAGGGATATTTCATACTTCATAAATCTCGGATCTTATTAGAGACATATTTACAATTTTTTACTCCAATTCCCAACAAAAGAAGATACTTGGTCTTTTTTTTTAGTATCTTGCAAGAAAGACATTGTCCCCAGTTGGAGCTTGTGTTGTAGCAAAATTTTGCAATGACCAAAATTTAAAAACTATGACTTTCTACAATGGGAGAAAATGTATAATTGGGAGCAACTGTTGTAAATACTTTCATTTAAATATCTTCACATTTCCTTTATACTCTCATTTTATTGCCTCAAACCCACGAAACACATTTTGGTTTGATGAATCAAAGTGTCTACTTACTTAGCTAATCAATTTCATTAGTGTAATCAATGTTGGGAATTTGCAAAGGTGGAATGATTGTCATATCGATTTTCTTCAAAAATATGATTTATTGGCATGCCATGGATTTAGGTGCGGATCAATGTGTAATGGCGGTTTTATATTATCTTCATGGTAGTATTTCAGTCAAAGGGGAGTTATAAATTATCATTGTAATATCATTGTAATATCTTGTGAGCATCACCCAATGCAATGAGTGCTAAGTGAACTATTCAAAAATCATGAGAAATTAGTTAGTTACGACTACCTCTCATGGAAATGGTCATACGTTTGAATGACTTACTTAACGCAGTTGAATCCCAAAATGATATCTAATATCCTAGTTGTTAGCCTTCATACCCAACACCTCTATGTGTCATGTGTCGCAAGGATAATCAAAAGTAGTCACACTCAAAGAACTACAGTGAAAATGCATACAGAATCAAGTTAGTTCCATACAATATAATGGTTGAGCCAAAATTCTCCCTTCTTCATCACATTTAGTTTCTTTATGTTGGGAGATGTAATTCTTGTTCAAGTAATAAACTATGAGAGTTTGGGAAATTTCTTTTATCCCGTGATTCCAAAGAAGGATATTATTCCTTGGATACTCCTTGCATCATTTGAGTCCATTGTTGAACCCTTTAAGTCATTGGGAATTGCTTTATTCAGCTGAGAGACTCATTCTACATCCTAGTTTGAAGGGGATGTGTAAGTATGTCCTTCCTCAATTTGAAGTTTGACACATGTACCTCTTAAAATAAAAATAAAAATAAAATATCATGTAAATAAAAAAGCAATGTTGGCTATAACCAACATAGATCAGTGCACATTAAAATGTTTTTTTTGTTTGTTTTTAATATATATTTTAAGTATACATCAATATTAATTTATATTAAAATATTTTATTCATAACTGACATTGGTGATTTATCATATGCAACATTAAAATATTTAAGAGAAAAATCTTCCGATAAACCACATTTCAAATTCTTAAGTGAACGTGTTTCGAACCACTGAGTGTGGTTCATCATCAGGAATTAGGTGAGTGTTCTAATACAGACATGTTGATATATATTGTAGAGATGTAAATGGTAAAAAAAAAAACAAACGTTGAAGAGAAATTAATAAAAATAAAAAAATCAATTGAATGCTGAACAACTAAAGA
>APFE030826027.1:0-11065 GCA_000404065.3 Pinus taeda | reverse complement strand
TAACCCCCCGGTTCACTACGTAGGTTAGTTATGGAAAGAATATAACACAACCCAACATGAACTCCTCATTAAATTTTCTGTGTTATGTGTTGTCTATTATGTTCTGTTTACTACTTCATTGTCTGTGCATTTCGCAATCTTATCGATCCATTGCATAAAATGACATAGACTAATCCAGGCACATAAGTCTATAATACCTTATTTTTATCTTAGATCTCATTATCAGATCAAGTGGTATTAGAGCTTTAGGTTGCTAAGGTTGGACAAGCTTGTGCTGGACTGTTTGTGAATGTTAACTAGGTCAAAATTGAAATTAGGAGAAGAAGAACTAGTCAAAACTAACCTAGAAATTGGTAGAGTCTATCCTAAGAGGAAAATGACAGAAGAAATTACCTTGGAATCAGACTCTCAGTTCATGGACAGTTTCATGACCATGAGAACCATGGTAGAAGAAATGTATAGAGAATTTAAGAAAGATCGAAGTGAAAATTCTTCAACTTCCAAACAAGACAAAGGAACAAAAGAATTTCTCATAGATGGCCATTTTGAAGGCAAAGGAAAATGAAAAAAGGCTCCTCTATCCACACCTCCTGATAGCCCTGAAAATACAAAGAAGAAAACATCTTTGATTAAATTAGATGTTAAATTTGATTTGCCAATATATGATGGAGAGTTAAATGCAGAGAAGTTAGATAACATGATTAGGCAGATTGATGTGTATTGCAGGGTGAAAAATATTGACTCAAACAGGAGTAAAATTCAGCTGGCCAACCTACGCCTTGGAGGAACTGCCTTGGTATGGTGGGAAGGCAAGACACAAGCTGACTTGAAGAAGCATGGTAAAATTCTTTCTGTCTGGAGTAAATTTGTTTATGCAATTAAAAAAAAAATCTATCCACTATCTTATATGCAACAAGCTATGATGAGTTGGCAAACTCTTCGCCAATTAAGAGGGCAAAGTGTACAAAGCTACACTCAAGAATTTAGAAAAAGAGCTTTGATTCTAGGCATTTATTTAGACTCACCTGAAACTTTGCTGAAGTATATAGGTGGTCTACATAGTTATTTAAAGCACACCATTCTCATGTTTAACCCTACTAGCATAGATGAGGTATTTGTTCAAGCTACCCATCTAGAGGCTAGAGGCAAGGATGTGAACCCAGAAATTAGGGGATCATCAAAACCCAGTACAAGTAAGAACAAGGAAAAAGGAAGCAGAAATGGAAAGAGAGGAAGGCAGATGTTGTACAAAAGGCCAAACCTTCATGCACTCATTACAAGAAGGATGGACATGATGATGAACATTGTTGGTCTTTGCATCCAGAGTTGAAACCCAAGAAGTTCGATGACAAGAAGAAGAAGGTTGTTGTTGCTGTTCAGAGATATTTGGGGTCAGACTCAGGTGACGAAACAACCATCACAGCCACATGCATACAAGGTAAAAATTCTAAAGCATCTACTAGTAATTCTACCCAAACTATTGATAGTGAAGAAAATGAGAGAAGAAGACATGAACTTTTTCATATTAGAGTTATTTCCAAGCATCAAAAGATTGATACTTTATTTGATAGTGGCTCACAAGTAAACTTAGTTTCTGAAGCAATTGTAAAGAAGTTGGGATTATTAACCACACCTCACAAGAAGCCATATCCATTAAGTTGGTTATGTGATAAAGCAAAGATACAAGTGACTAGACAATGTAAACTTAGGTTTGCCATTGGTTCAGCATTTGTAGATGAGGTTGAGTTGGACGTAATTCCCTTAGATATATGTGGAATTGTTGTAGGAAGTCCTTACTTGTATGATAGAAAAGCCATCTTCTATAGAGCTGAAAATAAGTATCAACTTGTTAAAGATGGAATAGAATATATTGTAAGAGCTCACAAACTCAAAAATAACTATACTCTCCTAAACTCGGGGCAGATGAAAAGGATTGTAAATTCATGCAAGAACTTTTTACTGATGGTTGTAAAGGAAAAGAAACCTGATAAAACCAATGTATTTGAAGGCTGTGATGCTAAACAACAAGCTGATTTAGAAAAAGTTGTTTCATAATATGATTTATTATTTCAAGAACCTAAAGGTCTGCCACCCAAAAGGGAAATTGTACATGATATTAATTTGCAGCAAGATGCTCCATTGCCTAACATCGGAATGTACAGGTTATCTGCTTTAGAGAATGCAGAATTCAAGAAGCAAGTATAAGAGCTACTTGAGAAAGGGTTCATAAGACCAAGCACATCACCATGTGGATCTCCAATAGTGTTGGTGAGAAAGAAGGACTGTTCGTGGAAGATATGCATTGATTACCGAGCACTGAATAAAATAACGATCAAGAATTGTTATCCCCTTCCTCACATTGATGATCTATTGGATCAATTGAAGGAAGCTATTTACTTTTCGAAGTTGGACCTATGTAGTGGTTACCATCGGGTCAGAGTAGCAGAGCAAGATGCATGGAAGACTGCTTTCAAAACAAAGCAAGGGCTGTATGAATGGTTAGTTATGCCTTTTGGCTTAACTAATGCTCCTGTCACTTTCATGAGAGTAATGAATGATGTACTCAAGCCTTTTATGGATGATTTTGTAGTTGTATATCTAGATGAAATTCTTATATTCAACAGAACATGGGAAGAACATTTGAAGCATGTGAAGCAGACTCTAGATGTTTTGAAAATGGAAAATCTATGTTAAATTATCAAAATGTGAATTTGGTCAAACATATTTGAATTATTTGGGTCATATTGTAGAGGGTGGTGAATTGAAGATAGATCCCTCTAAGGTTGCAGTCATTATAAATTGGCCTAAGCCCAAGTCTGCTACAAAAGTTAGAAGCTTCCTAGGAGCAGCACAATATTGGAGAAATTTTATTGCTAACTTTTCCTTAATTGCAACTCCCTTACATGCTTTGACAGGATTGAACAAGGTGTTTCAGTGGGGAGGAAAACAGCAGAAAGCCTTCGACACCTTGAAGAAAAAATTGGTTAGCACAGTACTAGCATTGCCAAATCTTCAACAACCATTTGAGATCGAAACAGATTGAGTGATTATTGCATGGGAGTAGTGTTATGCAATGGTAAACCCTATTGCTACCATTCTGAGACTTTTATTCTGCGTAGTAATTATTCCTACATGATAAGAATTGTATGCATTAGTCCATGTGTGAGAAGTTAACATTACTTAATGGGCAAAGAAACAGTTATACATATGTCTCAACCATTCATATTTACACTCACAAACTAAGTTGAACATCGACACTATGGTGGATGGTTTCTATAAACAGTTTTCTTTAGTCATCAGTATAAAAGGGCATACAAAATAAGTGCAGATATGTTGTCCAACCAATCATAAATGCATCTACTATACTTAAGCATAACTCAGTAATGCATGAAAGCTACATTGAACAATATGCTCAAGATATAGACTTTAAAGATGTATATGCAGCTTTAAGTAATGGCAAAAAGGTAGAAGAATTGGACTACTATGTTAAGGACCGACTCTTGTATCATTTGGGAAAGATATGCATTCCACAAACAGAGAGAATTAACATAATTAGGGAGGCACATACTTCCCCGATATCCGGTCATTTTGGTGTAAGTAAAACAGTTGCACAGCTGCAAAGACACTGCTATTGGCCGAAAATGAATGAAACAATTTCTATATATGTAAGAGGGTGTACCATGTGTGCTAAAATCAAGCCCAGCAATAGAAAACTAGGCTTGTACACTCCACTGTCAGTTCCTTCCCGTCCTTGGGACAGTGTTTCCATGGACTTTGTTGGGGGATTGCCAAAATCTAGAAAGGGACATGACTATTTATATATTATTGTGGACAGATTCAGCAAAATGTGTATTTTAATACCTTGTAATAAGCAGATTATAGCTAAACAAATAACGAAATTGTTCCTTCAACATGTCTGGGTGCATTTTGGGTTACCCACTTCCATAGTATCTAATCGAGACTCCCGATTTGTTGGGAAGTTTTGGTCAAGTCTGTGGGAATTAATGGACACCAGACTGAAGAAAAGCACAACCTTTCATCCATAGACAGATGGCCAAACAGAAGTAGTCAATAGGACAGTGATCCAGTTTCTCAGGGGTTATTGCAACAAGAATCTCAAACTTTAGGATGAACACTTATGTTCTGCAACATGCTTACAACCGTGTTAAACATTCTTCTACACAGAGATATCCTTTTGAGACATGTTTTGGTTTTATACCAAGGTCTCCCTTGGATTTTGTCTTTGAAAAAGACATAGTAGTTGCTGGACACAGTGATGTGGACAAAGCAACCAGATTCATTGAACATATCCAAGAAATTCACCAGGCCTTGCAGGAATAGCTGAAAAAGAGCCAAGCCAAATACAAGGCAAGGCATGATAAACACCGGGTAGAGCACAGCTTCCATGTTGGTGATCAAGTCTGGTTGTATATCAGCAAGGACAAAATGCAAGGTGAAGGAATGAAGCTAAAGCCAATAAGGTATGGGCCTTTTAAGGTACTTGAGAAAATTGGTGAGAATGCTTTCTACCTTGATCTGCCAGCATACATGCACATCTATTCAGTAGTAAATGCAGAAAATTTGAGATTGTTTGAACCTTCTTTAATTGAAGATCCTGAAGAGCAAAGTCAATTGCCTTCCATTAATGATCTGTTTCCTGAATACCTCAATGAGTTGTAGGAAGATACATTTCTAAATAGGAAGGTGAGGAAAATGCATAGAGGGGACGTGGAGTACCTTAGAATTGGACTCAAAGGTTCAAAACCCAGCATTGCCAAATGGATAGAGATTGGGCAAGTGAGGCAGCTGTATCCTCACTTAAGCAATGCTTGAAAACCAACTTTTGGTGGTCCAAAAGCCTTTTCAGTGGGAAGCCATGATCCAAATGGATCCGAGAATGCCCTCTAAGTCTTCAAAAATCCTTTAAAAATCGTGCCAAAGATCAAAAAACTTGTAAAAAGATCAAAGTTATTGTAGAGGAAACACACTTAGCAAGGCAGAGAAACACTATCGGGAGGCCCAAAACCCGTTAAAATAGAGAAAACAAAGTATCGGTGGTTTTAAGGCAATGTTGAATCAAAGTAGTCGGATCTGGCTGATCAACGTCCAGATCCGATTGGCGAATCGCAATCTGCGGTGACATTCGGTGGAATCGACGGGATCTGCATAAGGCATGCGACGACAATTGGCAGAGTTAATCTGGACTATCAATCAAGCGCGTAGATTGACGACCCATATTACATTAACGAATCGCTATCAGGGGACTGCGGAAGCGCTTACAACGGCGAAAGGGTTATTGCAATGAGCGATTATGATGTATCACATCGCTGCATTGCATCGGAACTATGCAGAGGGGCCAATATCAATATACCATGTGAGAGTTCGACCAAATTGCATTATAAAGGAAATTTGATATAATTTCAAGTCCCGTAACGAGCCATTTTTAATGTATTGTCGTGATTTTCGTTGTATTTCCAAAACACAAAGGGACAGAGCCTTCTGATATGTGATAGCGACTTGTGGTCGGACCTGATAGAGGAATGAATCATAGTTAAGGACTTTTAAAGTCCGAGATATTGAGTTTTGGCAGACTTTCTCTGTGAAAATACATTTTCATTGTGAAAACAGAGTGCGGCCGTTTCAAGAGTTGTAGAGGCGTGCAACACTCTTACGTTTCAGAATGGGTGGCCACCTCCTCTCCATGCATTAAGCAATGATGGTATAACGCTGGCAGAGGGATTCAAAGCGTGTAGAGGCCGGGGAGACCGAGAGACAGGAACCAAAACGAACAGGCAGCGTTGGCTTTAAAGCCACAGGCAAAGAGCGCAGTAGAGAAGCAGTATTGCAGGCAAATTCCGAGACAGAGTTAGCACAAAGACATAGAGCATTAAGGGAGTTTGTGTACTCATAGAGAACCTGAGAGGTTCAAGTAAGCTCTTGTTATTGTATTCTGTTGTGTGTGAGGCTCAAATAGAGCTCATTGTTGTAAAAAGAACTTTGCTTGAAGACATAATAGAGAGGCCACCACTGAAGGCTAGACCAGGAGATGTAGCCCAGGGGTACTGGGTGAAGTCCTCGTTAAATTAAATGGAATGGTAAATTAAATATACCATTCATTTAAAAAATGTTAATTAAAATGTTGATTTTTCAAAATTTACAACGTTTAGTTTTTAAGATAGATTTGAACTCCTTAAAAGTTTAATATGGATTTATTTTTTATCAATTCATTCATATATACATTCTGGTTTAGTGGTTGGGATGGAATCTTTCAATGGACACAATTTAAGTTCAAATTTTAATAGAACTATTATGTGTGTGAGGGATGGTGTCTGATTTTTTAAAATTAGTTTGTTTTATTTATTTTTTTATTAAAAAAATTCACACACTTCAACACTCTAAATTAATAAATAAATATTAATAAAATACCTTATTATCATTTTATCACAAAATCTATTTAAAAAATTTATAATCAATCTCCAACCAATAAATTATATTTGGAAAAGTGTAAAGTGTTTCACCTCCTAAAATTAGTTTTCTTCCCTAAAAGAGAATTCACAAATACTTTATTCTTTATTATCATTTTATTAAAAAATAAATCATTTTGAAAATAAAAACATATTTAAAAAATAAATCATTTTGAAAATAGTTGTTTACACACAATAAATAAACAAAATGTTATTTTTATTATTTATAATGCATTACCTACGATAAAGATGGGGAAGTCGAACATACTCTTTTCCATCTTCAAATAATTTTGTATTATTATTCGTTTATGTCTAAATAATGAAATATCTTATGTAAGATGATTGAGAGAGTTTAACATTAAAAATTTGAAAATGATAGTGAATTCTTTCAAAGATTGGTTTTAATTTAATATTTTGTATTATTCTTTGATTATGTTTTTTCATTCAAAAAATGAAATATTTTTCTGTGAATGGGTGGTATCACTAATGTTAATGGGGACTCTTTGTGAGATGTACCCCTCAACAGATGGATCAAACATGTTATGGCATGGTACAAAATTGGTGGAGGGTGTTGAAAGATGCACTACAAATCTCGTCGATTTAAATGCAAGCATGTTTCTTTTGGGGTGGTGAGGGTACATAACTTGTGGGAAAGGAGTTGAGGTTGTATGCTTGCCCTCCTTCTCCTTGGCTTGGGTGGCGTCATTGTTATTTGTGGTTCTATGGAGTGCAGGTGAAGTTGGTTTATCTCAGGAGTTTGGCTTTGCGATATCAGTTGCATCTGCACTGGGCACGCTACTACAAAGCAAAGTGTTCTGCCATGTTAAAGGATGTTTCCTTTTAGGTGGACCTTCTTGCTTGGTTTGCATGGCACAAAGTGTTGACACTCCTTGGCCTACTTTTGGAGTTTTGGTCACACTATCTCTAAATGATGACTATCTATGGTTTGATGGCTCAATCTGGGTACTTTCTTGTCGCACGTTTTGATTATGGCACGAAGATGATGTTGATTGGGAGGGTACCATGACTAGTTTTGAATCTCTCCCTTTCTGTGGGCTTAATGGATATTCTGGGAATTGTGGCATGCACTCATGGGTTGTTTAGTTATTGGCTCTTTTTGTTTTACTGACAGTTTAGTTGTTTCTCTTGTATCTGGTAATTCCTTCTTCATGTCTTTGCGACCTCAAGTAGTTGGTATGATTGTTGTCGAATTTGGTACATGTTTGTTGTTATTTCTTATTGTGTTTATACTCACCCTGACCAATGGCAAGCTTTTGGTGGCATGGTCGACTGCAAAATGATAATGGTCTAATTTTACCTTTGTAATGTTGTCCTTTAGGGTGCCAATGATTCTTCTATTTATGATAGTGTTTGTATTGATAATGCGTATGTGTGATGTACCTCCTTTTTTGTTAATAGAAAACTCCTTGCCGGAATTTAAAAGAAAAAATGAAATATTTTAAGCATAAAACTTGAACATTAAAAATTTGAAGATAAAATAAATTTTTTTGGAGCTATGGTTTTAACCTATTTATTTAAAAGAAGTAATATTGATAAACTCTAAACAAGTATGTTTACCTTAATTTAATTGTAAGTCTACATTTACATGTTAGTGATATAATATTTAATCGGAAATTAATAATATAATTACTAGACTAAAAACATTGCTTTATCTTTCAAATATAATTATAATAAAATATAATGGAACATAAAATAAAAAAATATATACCATTTAAAATCATTTTTTATTACTTTATAAAAAAAATTACTTTTACGAAATACCTTTAGATATTAGATTATTAACATATTTTCATATATTAAAAAGTTACTCTTAAATTTATATATATATATAAAATATTAAAAAAAAACTTAACATTAAGGAAAGTAAAATATTTATTTATTAACAGAAATATATTTTAAATCGGAGGTAAATACAAATCAACACTTACGCATGCCAAATAAATAAAAAATTAATATATATACTAATTTCAAATTGAAGGTTTACCCCTTTAAAAATCCAAAAAAATATTATTAAAACATGGTTCTCAACTTTATGTCAATCCATGGGAGTTCTTCTCCATAATACGAGAAAAAAAGGTTTCGGAAACCAAAAGAATCCAACTTTTGAAATACGTGATGTCTACTCAATTCAAGGTGGGATTCACTAAACGTGGTCGGTGCACCAAAGATAAAGCCTTAGTGAGAGTGCTTAATGCACTACGTTTCTTTAAAACGAAATTCCAAACCACTTCCCTTGTCATTTTCCTTCCACTTTCTCCAAATAATCAACCAGAAAAGAATTTCTCAAAATAATCAACTTATAATATTATGAAAAAAGTTTGTCGAGAAGAACCTTTCATGTATATATTATGACACATCTAAAATGAACTTTTAAACCATTTACCTTGTTATTTTCCTTTTTACTTTCTCAAAACAATCAACATTATGAAAATAATTTCAATACACATTTTAAATCTCATTTTAAACGAAGTTTTTTTTAGTGTGATTATTTGGATTTTTGAATTTATGGAAATATGTGAGGTGAAAACTTGAATTGTGTTATTTAAACTGGTTTTAATATTACGAAACATCTAAAATGAAATTTCAAACCACTTACTTCGTCATTTTCCTTTTCACTTTCTCAAAACAATCAAGATTAAGAAAATAATTTCAATACACATTTAAAACGAAATTTTAAATGGAGTTGTTTTGAGTGTAATTTTTTGGATTTTTGAATTCTATGGAAATATTTGAGGTGAAATCTGGATTTGTGTTATTTAAATTGGGTTTTTGACTATATATATAGATTTAGCATCCTGAAAAACCTCTAAACCACTTTGATTGTGTAGGGGTTACCCATCACACTTGCGATTTCAATAAATTCCTATCAAATTTTAAAAAAATAGATTAAAAAATAGCAACTCAATTTCAAACCTTACACAATCATTTTCCTTCCACTTTCTCAAAACTCTCCAAACAATCAAGATTAAAAAAATAATTTCTTAAAATACATTACGAACATCCAATGAAGCATCCCATGAAAGAGATTTACACACACTATGGCCAAAATACATTATGACAAATTTCAGCATTGCATGAGAGTCTCTCTTTCTTTAATATGAAATGCAATTCACGTGATAATTATAAACTTGCCACTTACAAATATTTTCTATGTTTACCATTTTAAAGTCTAATGTGATTTTACAACACACAACCATCAATTCTAACATTAAACAAACGCATCTATATCTCTTTGCTTAATATGAAATGGAATACAAACTATGGTTCTTGACGCAACTTGCAAATCTTCTATATTTTCAAATTTGTAGAGTGTATTGTAGATTTACAGCATTTGCAAGTGTGATGAAATTTGAAATGGAAAAAATAATTCTATGTTGAAAGGTATAGTTTTATCGAACTTTTCTAAAATAGTTATATTTCAATTAAAATGATATATTAAATATATTTTTTATTAAAAAAATTAATTAAAATGTTGATTTTTCAACTTTCAGAGTGTTGAATTTTAAGATATGTTTGATTTTTTTAGAGTTTAACTGGTTTTAATTTTTATCAATTCATATATACATTGTGGTTGGGATAGGATTTCGTCATAGAAACAATTTAGATTTAAATTTCAATAGAGTCATTATGTATGTGTATCATAGGGGTGCTTTATTAGGGGAGCAATACCATACCACATGCATTCATATTGGAGGATATATATTGAGGAAAAAATGACATAATATATTTACCATATATCAGAGGGTAAAGGGTTTTTATATTTGCTAATATAAAAAATGAAGCTCAAAGTCAATGAAAAAATATAAAGGGGTAGAAAAGTGTTAATGAAAAAATGGATACCTACAATATGTTTTTCAAATTGGGAATTTGTAATGGGTTTGTATTGGTAGGGGGTTAAATAATGTGATTTTTAGAGGCATTTTCCAATATGTAGTCAAATTAGGGGTATTTTTTAGTATGCCACAATTACATGTGATATGTTAGAGGTTGAGTGAAGCCATTGTGGTGTGTGTGAGGGAATGTGTTTGATCTCATGAAGTTGGTTTCCTTCAATAAAAAGGAATACACACATCTCTAACAATCCAAATTGTTATGTGAATATTAATAAGATACTTTAAATGAAGCATGCTTAGAAAAGTGTGTGAGAGAAAGTGTTTCACCTCCTAAAATGAGTTTCATTCCATAAAAGAGAATTGACACATCTCCAACAATAGAAATATGTATGTGGATATTAGTCAAATACTTATTACTTTATTGCTTATTATCATTTTACCAAACAAAAAAACCCACCCCAAAAATTTATAATAAATTCTCAACAAATTTGAAGATGATAGTGAACTCTTTGAACACTTGGTTTTAACTTAATAATTTGTATCACTATTTGATTATGTTTTGTCATTCAAAAAATGAGGTACCTCGGGTATGACGAAGAAACTTAAACATTGAACCTTTGAAGGTTTGATTTTAACCCAATCATCTAAGCGGAGCAATATTGATGAACAAGGAGCAAATATGTTTACACTAGTTTTCTTCTGACCATTCATTTACATGCTAGTGATTTAATATTTGGCTTAATTTAT
>APFE030826024.1:283929-325391 GCA_000404065.3 Pinus taeda | reverse complement strand
CAAGGGCAGAGTAGCAAGCTCAATCCCCTTGAAGGCTCCTCGAAATAAACTGAGGTTTACCAACAAGTGACCCCAGGCTCCTCGACAATAATCCGAGGTTTACCATTTGTAATACGTGAATATCTGGCGTCTTTCCCAATGATGAAGGATTGATTCCCACATTGGTTCGGACATGATCTCGTGCTTCTCCTTTAAGAGGAGCTTTCCCAAAGTATAAATGCAACAATTGGATTTCTCCTACTGCAAGATAAAGCTACTTGTTTGTTTTACTTATCTTGGAGAGTTAATTACTCCCTACTCCAAGATACTAGCCTAAGCTATATTGGTGTATCACAGCCCTAGAAACAAAAATTTTTCTAGATTGATTTTATATTAAGTGTGATTTTTAGTGGTTTTTGATTAAGTCAAAAGGTGATGGAGATGAAACTTATGGTGTAAAGACTCGACACAAAATCACTATAAAGATGCACTTAAGATGACTAACTAATCTTTTCTTTTCAATGAAGTTCTAGTTAAGAAAGAGTTGGAGGATGCAAATACTTTAAAAAACAAATCTTTCTTTAACGATCAAATCAAAAGAAGAGTATTCGTTTCAATGCACTAAAAAATGCGACAACTAATTATTTTCACAAGAAGTTCTCTTTTCATTCGAAAACTCAAATGCTACTAATAATGAGCTTTTCAAAAGATACCTTTCATTTTTTATTAAAAAACATTTAAAACTATAACTAAAGCAAATCTTTGAGAAAACTATTTAATGAAGCAAACTTAAGATCTACAAACTAATAAAACCCTATTTGAAGTAAAAGGCTCACAAAAGTCTTTTTGAGGATGTTTTACTTGGTCACAAGCTAACCAAGGACTAATTTGTTTAGAATCACAAATAAGTCAAGAACAATCAATTTTGTATTCCTTTTTTAAAAATTGAAATCCACACTTTCAATCACAAGCTTATCGAAGTTTTGTAAAGAGAAAACTCAAAGCGGATTTCTCAACAAGGGGAGGTTTCACAAATGGTCAGACTCTCAAGAAGACTGGTAGACACTAAGGTGATCTGAAGTCCCTACAGCCTCTAAACTCAGAGCCACTACACAACCAAATCGAAAAACAAGCCCAACAAGCAAAACTTCTAGGAATTTCACCTAAAACCCTAATGCTAATGAAATTAAACCAAGGAAAGATTTTAACCAGTCACATGCAGGCATGGGCAGAGGATAACCACTAGAAAAACAAAATAAAACTAACTGAAAGAGAAAAAGTCAAAAATTTCAAAAATTTAGCAGGGTACGCAGGTGCAGAGCTCACCCAGGTGCGGGTACGCTCTGTGCACAAAGACACAGTGCGTACAGGTAGCACTGTGATATAAGTGCAGGCTGCGGACTTCAACTAAAGTAATGAAAAAGAAAAAACAAAGCTAAATCAACTAAGTCTACCCAAAGCCACACACAACAAGCTAAAAACAGAAACAAAAAGGCAAGTTTCTCAAGTCAAAGTAAAATGAGGAAAACAATCAAGTCCCCAACGGAGTCACCATTTTGTCACGCGGAATTAGTCGATCTTGCGGACAAGACAAACCTTCCTAGAATCTAATGAAGACCTAATGACAAACAAACCAACGAGACACTATCTTTCTCTAAATGCGCTTTATAAATAGTGGTAAAAAAATGTGTTTAAGGGCCTACCTCATGTCCAATGCAAGTTCGGAGATGCCTTCACTCCTTTGATCCAAGTAAGTTCCTTCGTCGCAAACCTGCAAGCACAAACCAGGCAAACAATTAAATAGCATCTGAATATCCAATATTATAAAACATATTTAACATGAAAGTCAAGGAGTCCATGAAACAAATAGCATAAGATACTTGTTGAGAAAAATGAGCTTGATTGTATTAATTCAAAAGAAAAGAACCTTACAACCTTTGCCTTGACGTTGTACAAGCTCCTTCCAGGGTCCAACAAGAAGTTTCCTCTACTTTGACAAGCTTCACTCACTTCCTAATGGGGCCAAAAAGGTATGTGATCTCTCCTCTTAAGCTCAAATAGGAAGTCTTGATTTCACTAGCATTTACCCTCAAAAGTTCAACTTCTCACCTCTCTGGCCACTGACCCAATGCCTCAATTTATAGTGCAATGGAGATCAGTTACCAGCTCCTCCTTCAAAGGATAGAGTCCTCCTTCAAAGGGATAGCTCCTCTCAACAAGGGATTAGTTCCTCCTATGATGGGATGCATGAACCACTTGGAGCGAACAATCCACGTAACAAATGCTTCTAGAAAACTCTAGAATTAACCCAAGATGAGTTTTTTAAGATAAAGATTGCGCCTTTTGACTTTTATAGGGGTATGCACCTTCCCCTTTACATACAGAGCATATAAGTACGCAGATACCTTGAACAAAAGGCGCGGGCCCGCAGGAAAAAGTAAGAGAAAGTGCGGAACCAGAGTTACATTGCTTTTTTGATGTCTTTCTCTCTTTTCTCAAGCTTGTTTTGAAGAGCTGAGGTTTAAGGCTTTCTTAGGAAGCTGGTATAGGTGATGATAGGCCTAGACCGACTGTAAATAATCAGGGTGACGATATTTTTGTGTAACAACTCCAATAGTGTAGTAATGTGACTAAAGTTTCAATAAATTTCAATATTTTCTATTGCTATTTTTAGCATTTCAATATATATTTATAGTATTATTTCATTTTTTGTCAAATTTTCAAATTTCGATGGTTTTCAGGTTCTTTCTCCAAGTCACATGTACCAGCTGAGCAAGAGAAAACAAAATCTATATGAGATCTTCTGACTAAGATTCTTTTGATAAAAGCACACTTTTCAACCCCAAATCTGCGTTCCAGAGTACACTTTTTGGCCCAAAAACTTTGTTTTCCACTGTTCCAAGTAAGTACCTACGTTTTGAATTTTTTTTGAGAAATTTTTAGAATTTTTTTAGATTTACCGAGATTGTTGTGTGTAGACTAGGAATGATTTCTTATCTCTTTTTCGGTCTCCCCTAGGCTTAAATTCTCTTATCTTTTCTCTTTGAGGTAGGAAAACTCCCCTTATGGTTTAGATTACACCTTCACATTCTTAGGAAGAGATTGGTTGGGTGAGGAATCTAGGGTTTCAACATTTTCAGCCACTAATTTTTAGAGTATGATCCATTACTTTAAAACAACTTTGGATATGTTATTTCCCCTAGTATCCCTTTAGAGTTTGGCTTTTCCCTTCCCTCTTAGGATCCCCTTGAGCATCCTAGGTTTTGGAGCTTCATACCTATCCTTTGCAACATTTTTCACCTCTGTTTTTTTTTTGCACCATTTACACCATATTAGTGCCTCTAGATCTTTTACACTAGGTATTTTAGGAATTTTATTTGTCTTTGAGTATCTTTTTTTCCTTCTCTTTCTTAGGTTCTTGCTAGCATTTTTGGGTGGGGTTTTTGTGCTTGATTGGCTATTTAATTTCCTGACATTTTCAACATACAGTAATTCTGCACTTTAATTTCAACAACATTTGGCATCATAAAACATGCTTAGTTAACTCATCCACTTGACACATTATTTTCACACACTCACACCCTAAGTGAATTTGAGCTTGGTTAACACCACCAAGCCAAGACTTGAAACGCTACACCTTAATAATTCAACCTACATAGATTAAGCTCACTTGGGAACCAGGGCCAAACAAACTTTGTAGTTTAGGTACAGGATCAGTGGGATAGGTTTACAATAACACCCATCGATCATTAACATTAAGACATAAAAGTTAACAAATTAGGGACCTTAAAATCATTCACCATCTCACGGTCCAAAGTTGGAGTGCGTTAGAAACTTGATTCAAAGGGGGGTTAGGCTAGGTCATCATGCGAGCAGTTCTCCTCATGGCCACCCAACCTATGGTAGGGAATCTCGTGCATTGGCTAATCACCAAATAAGCTCAAGACTTGACCACCCCTACGGGATGAAGGTAACCGTAGTGACAAATCTTAATAAAACACCCTATAGGACTGGCTATGGGAAGGGGTTGATTCTCCACCCTACCTTTCTCTGGAAATCCTTTCTTGTGGGGATGCGATTCTGTCAAGTAATAACTTCTTTGGAAGGAAATATGAAACAATAGATTTAGGATTATTTGAGGATTTAGATCACCTATAGACTAGATGTATTTTTATTTTATAAGACATGCTTGCTTATATTAGATTAGCATCATTAATATATTTAGTTTACACTTTTCACCATTTCACTAGGTCTTTATTTGTTATTTTTTGCTCTTTTACTCCTATCATCACCCTTTAGTATTTAGAGTCATTATTGTCTTGACATCAATGCAGCCCCTAAGAATTTTTCACCGAGAATTTGAGGACTTCATCCTCGGTTTCCTTTAGGAAATATTAATCCTCCCCATCGAGTTAAAGTACATCCTCCCAGTCATCCATTGAGTCATCATTCTAACTCTGTTCCTACTGATTCTTGTAGTTCTTCCTTTGATTTTGTGTCTTCTCAACCCCATAATGTGACCATGTCAGGTACCAACATGGGTGCAAGAAGCCAAGGTGGTAACTCAGGTACTAACCAGGGTAACCCCATAAGCAGAACCTCTACCGGTATGCTCACTCCTACTCCATTGCTTCCTTTTATGGCTACCTTGAGTCTCCCTGATTTCAGACAACTCATCAATGATCCTCTTCTCCATGATCCCAATTGGAAAACTATGCCTACTAAACTTCCTTCTGACATCCCCAAGTTTGAAGGTAATCTTGGAGAATCTACCACAAATCATGTTCTCTCATTCTATATGTGGTATTCATCCAATTCTATTACTGAAGACTCCATCTACCTTCATTTGTTCCAATGCACTCTTACTAGAGATGCAACTAAGTGGTATTTCAATCAACCTAGAGCCACTCATTCCACTATTGTGAATATTTCCAAAGCTTTTCTTGCCTATTTCCAGTTACCTCTCTATTATGACACTAGTACTGAACTATTCACTTTTTTCCATCAAACTTTTTCCACTCGCATATTTGACCATGTTGAGGAATGGCATAGAAGGAGGAGCATATGTAGAGCTCCTAAATTTTATGACCACGACTATATGGATTTGTTCCTTAGATATATTTTGGCCCCCTTTGCTAAAGATTTCACTTCACACTTCCCCCAATCTGAGGAATATGTGCTCCAAGTAGCCTTGAAATTTGATCTAATCTACACTTAGTCAAGTTATGTTTATACTATCATCCTCGATATGCCTTGGCCTAGTGCTGCTAATGCATCAAGGGCATATCATCCTACTAATGGTATAGTTGGAACCATTTCACACCCTCAGATTCAACCATATGATCGACCTTCGATGATTTATGGTCATCCCCAGGGAGGGACCGATTCCTCTTACACCTATCCCTCCCCCAATCTTCCACATTGAAACTCTTATCTAGGTCCCAACGTGCCAAATTCATATCCCCATTCACATTAACAAATGCGACATCTAGCTATTTCTCCATCTATTTATCACAATGTTTCCCTATATACTTATTATTCGTATGCATTACCTAATTCTCTAGCTCCTCTACCACCAATGCCCCGTCCCCCAATGCCTGCTCCACCTCTACCACAACAACAACAACCTCCATAAGTTCAAGTGTATGCTCAGAAGAGCACAACCTAACCCCCTAATCCCAAGAAAAGGAGCAAGGGGAAAGGTAACCAGAACCAACAATCTCAAGGTAATCAAGGTAGTCAAGATCCACCATCCAATGAACCTAAGGAACACCAACCTAATCTTGTAACCCAGTAACAAGGTGAACAACCAAAGAAAAATAGGGGTCTTTGTATGAACAAACCTTGTGCCTGCTGCAACATATATGGCCATTATACTCATAAGTGTCATCTTTTACCTCAGATGCATCAAGTATGGGCAATTCTAGAAGTTGCTTCTAGAGGACCGTAGCCCATAGATCCTCCTCCCCCTCCTACTTCATATCAACTAGATGTTCTTACCAATCATTTTCCTCACCAAGGATATCTTGTTTCTTAAGCTACACAAGGTCAGGCAACTCCCCCAGCTCCATCTTCTAATCACAATGATTATCAGATTCTTAGGATGAATTCTGATGAGGTCGATACCTCACAAGTCAACCTTTAGGCTCAATCGCGCCAATATGACAAGCAACCTAATAAGTCAACGAATGATTCCTATCCTAAAGGTTCCACCGAGCCTCTTTTGTCATCTAGTGGTACCTTAAAAATCCATCCACCTAAGGTAGAGGTTATTCCCAAGATCCCCACAGGTCCATTATGTCAAAACATTTGTTATGCTAAAACCACCCATACTTATAACATAGTAGATGACTTTGCATAGTCTCCTACTGCCATGTCAATGTTGGATTGTATTTCACGTTGACAAGTTAGAAAATCCTCCCCTACCTTCATCTGTTGCATTTTAAATACTAGTCTCCATAAGAAACACCATTGTTTAGTGGTGTATCATAGAGAAAGGCACCTCCACCTGTGTGATGGCTGCTAGTGTTTGGAAGAAACTAGGTTCACTTGAACTGTCTCCTTCCACCATCACTCTCTGTGCTTGGGA
This sequence comes from Pinus taeda, assembly GCA_000404065.3. Lineage (NCBI taxonomy): Eukaryota > Viridiplantae > Streptophyta > Pinopsida > Pinales > Pinaceae > Pinus > Pinus taeda. The sequence continues at coordinate 318,823 of APFE030826024.1, read as the reverse complement.
TGGTCATCCCTCACAACCCCTTGGCTTATATCACAACTATCCTACCGCTATTGTGATAAGACTATCTCTATTGACATCAAAGTCGTTGATGCCCCATTACATTACAACATCGTTTTGGGTCATATTTATACATATTCTATGTAAGCTATTACATATGTTGTTCATCGTAAGATGTGATTCCCCCATAATGAAGAGATCGTTACTATTGATTAACTGACGTACTATGATCACAAATCTTAGACTTCACCTTAGTCCACTATCTGATTGATGACTGCAAATTAGACTATCTCGTCCCACACCAATGTCTCTCCTGTAGTCTACAAAGGTTCCACCTTTCTTGGTTCTTATTATGGTCCACCACCTACTCCTTCTGACCCTATCTCACCCAGTTTTTGCATGCTCCAAGAATCAAGGTCCTCCCACAAATGGTTTGTTATGCCTACATTGTAGTGAGCATCTCTGCAACCTATTGTCCCCAACTCAACCCAACCTTTTGGTATCACTCGTCAAGGTCCCCTTCCTTTTGTTGGTACCTCTCTTAGTCCTTTTCATCCTAGAACCATTTCCCCAAGCCTTAACCATCTCAAATAAGTCCCCCAAGTCATTACCCTTCTGGTTAGATAACGTTCTTATTTCAACCCCCTTAGTTTATTCTACACTTGTCATGGCTACGTTGAGTTTACCTAACATTACCTTGGGGATCCCAGCTTGGTAAATTAATCCTCTTGCAAAAACTCCCCCAAATCAACTCAAACCTTACAATGCTTTGACCTCTATTCAACCTATTGTTCCTACCCCTTCCTTTTCTTCATTTCCCTAGCAACCTCAACAGGAACCTACTCCTGTTGAGAAAGCATCTAGTGAGGGGGGGAAATCCCATAAAAATGTAACCAAAGACAAGGCACCCCCAACAACTTCAGCCCCTTTTAATATACTAAAGCCTATTATTCCATGTACTTTTTGTGATATTGTTGGTCATGCCACCAATAATTGTCCTAAACTCCCTCAATTCAATAATGTGGGATTCGATACCTTCCCTGATTCTAACATTCCTAAGGTCCATGTCATATTACTTGAGTCATCTAAGAATAATAGATCATTACGCATGAATCACCATTGTGCTTTGTGTAATAATTATGGCCATTATTCTCATCATTTTCCTCGTCTAGAATATTTTTGTGATACACATCAAGTGCTTCACGAATTAGAGACCGCTTGTAGTGATTCCACCTCTACTTTACCTACAGATTCTCGTCCCACTCCTATTCTAGAACATGAGATTTCTCAACCACCATCGTGATCCCTCCTCGTGATGTCGAGATGATGGATATTATAGCTCCTATTATCTACCTTTCATCATCCATGAGATTGATGTAATGGGACTCCCTTGATGTCTCCTATTGTGGTGATGTTGAACGTTCTTTCATGAACACTTCAGTCTCAACATCAACAGATCTCCCATCTACTAGTCACATGTCTCCCAGCCTTGATAGTGCACATTTGAACCTTATCTCTCATGAATATGCCTCAAGTAGATCATCTTCTTCATGTGGTCTCTATTCTTCCATTCCCCCCATACTCCATTCTAATGAAGACATCATGGAAGCCATGATCACCCCAAATTATCCTTGGGATGATATGCAACATCATGCATACTTCCTTATGTAGCAAACCCATGATCCATATGTTGTGGAGTCCAAATACTTCCTCCATGGTGAGGTCCATTGGTTCAATAACCCCTTATTTCGAACCCATGAATTTGAACCACATCCACCTTGTGGCCATTACATTGCCACACAATGTTTGGGTAAGGAGGCATCCAATTTTGAGAGTTTAGGAGTACCATTATTCTTAGCCATGTAGAAGAATCTCTATAGTCTCATATCATTTCTTATCACTCTAGGGATGATCCACTTAATCATTCCTCCATTTTACCTCAACAACCCTGTCCCTTACACATTATTGTTGGTCACCCATAGTGTTGTTTAGATGAGCATCAATTCATTATATTCAAAGCTACTCTTTGGTATAGTGACACCATGTATGTGAACCCATAAATTCAGTCCATTTGATTCATATATGAAGTGCCAAATGATATTCGTAATCCACCATTTCTTTTCTCTAATTGTCTCTATCCACTCTTCCCATGAGAAGACATCCATAAACAAATGGTGAACACATCATCAAAATGTGTTTAGAGTCCACTCTTCTAAATACATCCATCAGGTCTATAACATGCAAATTATCCTTTGGAGTATCTCGTGCCTATTAGACCGAATGCTCGAATCCCCTACTTGAGCACTTGGAAAACAATGGCACTCCACATAATCCTCTAGTTGGGGGCATTATTCCCACCCTTTGCATACCTGATCATTCCCCCCCATCACACATAATGGGGGGCAGTATCTCTTGCTTGGGGGCATGATGGCCCTTGGCGACCTTTTCACTTAATTAACATAAGTATCGGCCTAGACCCCAATGATATAGGTATGGTCTATTATGCTCCCATTCTTTGGATAGTTTGTCCTACTAGTACCTCCAACAAGCCATATGCACATTTCCTATTGTACATGATTGATGCCATATTTTCAAATATTCTACTCTATGTGATGCCACACTTATCACCTAGACCCCATGTTTCACTTGGTGGACAGAGATGATTCTATACCTTTTCTAGTAGTTCATTCCTGTATTCCTTTCTTACCTTAAGTCTTCATCAAGAACCATTCTTCCAAGAAGCATTAAGGAAATTTTAGACAATTAAGGCCACCTACTTGAAATTCAAGGGTCCAAAATCCATCGGTCTATTTGTCCACTATCACAACCACAAAATTTAGGGACATCTCCTCCTCTCCAAATTCTCCAACAACTCACTATCCAAATGAATTGGATTTTGGGAAAGAAGTCCTTTTATAGGAAAAACCCAAGTTTTTATGTCGCCCATTGCGACCAAATGGTAGCTTCGTTTGAAAAATGTCAACACCATTGGAAAAATCTCACTGATTTGTATAATGGGTCTCCCTTTTTTTTGGGTAAAGCGACACTTCACCGAGAAGCTATTTTTTCCATGAGGTCTCACTTTTCAACCTCTGAAAACCGAATTTCTTCATTTGAGACACCCAGACTCTGGTACCACTTTACCTTTGCTTTGTTTGACTCACATGTCAATTTTTTTCATGAATAATCATCATCTACTCATGTTTTTATGCTCCCCTTAGGGCCTCCCCCACGTGGTATCATCATCAAGTCACCCTTGTTTAGACCATCCGAGATGAGTCACCCTTGTATCTATGGAGTCCGTTCCAAGTCCTCTTGAGTCCAATTACAGTTTTCCATACATATTTATGTCACATCCATCCCATTGTATTCATATTTGTGTTGAAAAGTGTGCAACAAGAAATTCTTGTTGAGAATGCAACAAGATGATGGAGCTTAGTGGAAAGGAGTCGCCTTCACTAAGTGGTCCCGCAGGCAAGTTTTGGCACAAAGTCTATTTTTAGACTATGTCTATTTTTAGACATATGGATCATGGTCTATGAGTTGTAGGATGTTATTTATGGATGATTAGTCATGTTGGTAAAAATATATGGACTTCTATTTTTAGAAAATAGTGGAGGTACTATCAGTCTAAATATAGAACAGTCGAATATTATTAGCCCTTAATAATATTTGGACTATAAACATTATCTTATTCTATTGGAGCACTTCAGTTTGAGCTACGGATGTGGAAAATGCAATTGCATGAAGGAAATATGTGGTTCTTATGGGTTACTTGAGCTATTGCATGGAGGACTTCAGTTAGGACTTCAAGGATTGAGTTCTGTGGAGTTGGATCAGGAGTTGATGGAGTTGTGTTCAGTTTGACTTGAACTAGTTGTATTTAGTCTAACTGGCCAATAGAATAAGTGATGAGTTCTGTGAATTAGTTATTAATTAATTCACTAATTATTAACTCATAAAGCAACTGAAGAATACATCAGTTAACTCAGTGCATGGACAGTTTAGTGGAGACAAGTGTTAGAGGTAAGTGAAATGGTGAGTTGTGACTATTAGTTGTGCATGAGATTTGCACATGTAATGGATTGGGTCAATACCAAGTGATTATAGCCTTTTCTCACGTGATTTCCAATGTGGGTGATTCTCATGAGGTAAAAAGACGAGTTTGGATCAGCCATTCTCATCTATTCTCTTGCAGGAGTGTGCAGTGGAGGCAGGCAAGCAGTGGGGGAGATTTGGAGATCAGATCTGAGCTGTATTGCATGTAACAGGTGGAGATAGTACTGAGTACTTGTGAGAAGTATTTTACTATATATTGTTACATGTTCTCAATCAATATAATATAGAGATAGTTGGGGTTTTTAGCAAGATGCTTTCCCTGGGAAAATACTGTGTTGATATGTGTGATTGATGCTTCTACGTGCGTATGTTATTGTTTTTGCTTCTGTAAATTGATTATCAATGTAGAGGAGGTTATGTATTATGCATGTATTCTGCAATAGTGTATAATTGGGATAATCTCTGTGAATATGTGTCATATTATTCAAAATTTCTACAATTTGGCCTCCATCTCTATTGTTCTATCTTTGTAAAACTCTTGTTTGAGTCATTGACTATCCCTTTCGAAATCGAGTCAGTCACTGCTAGGTCAACCATACATATCATGCTATGACAAGGGAATTTGTCATTCCACCACTCATATTGTTTACCTCCATCATCATCCATGGTGCCAGTCCATTAGTCACTCTATTATGATACCTCATGCCTTTGTTAAGGATTTTTTATTGCCTTAACTATGGCAGACCCTCTTATGTCAACTTCATCACATTTATTCTAGAATAGTGGCCTAGAGGGAGGTGCACCTTGGTTCCATATTTCATCTTTGTTCGGTGCCTCAGATCAAGTAAAGGGAATTGACATTTCCCTTTGACTTGGTTGATTCTCACGTGCTTGATGTCAAATACTTATCACATGATTAAGAATCATAAACTTGATGGTTTGGATCATCTGATTGATTCTCAAATGTGTGCGAGATGTTCAAGACCTCATTAGGGGGTGGTCATTTAGGTAGCCACTCACATGCCAAGATGTATGCCAATGTTGATCTAGCCTCATATGCAGTTTTGTAGATGTGATGGGTTTTCCTTTCATCGCTTTTAGTGCCTACATCATGCATGTCTCCTTCAAACAATCCATTCAAATATTCAAAGCCCTTTCCTATGCAACAAGGCTTCTTTGGTTACAACCCCACTCCAGCCGCCGCCCCCCCGCGCCCCCCCCCCCCCCCCCCCACCACCCTTCTCACCATGTCAGCTTGAAGGGTTGATGAGCCTCATTATTGGGTAATTATATGGTCCTTAATTCACCTCCTAGCTTAGTCAAACCAACTATTCCCACAACTTATTACATACTTTTGATTATATTTTGTTTATGAGATGAGTTAGAGTTGGATATTTTTCTTTGTGGTCTAATGTGCATTTAATGCAGGATTAAAGGATAAAATCAAGGAATTTTGGCAAGGACCTTGGTCAAAACTCGAGTGGGACAAGGGAGAGGAATTATAGGAGGTAAATCCTATTCATTTTATACCCCTCCATTCAAATATTCCTCCATCATCTTGGAGTGAAAACAATCAAATCATGAGGACTAGAATGCAATCGAGCAAGTGAAAGACAAAGCACCAGTTGATCTCGAGTTTGGGATCTGAGCCTCCCTAATTTTAATGAAGTCACTGGAGACGTCAAATGTATAAGTAGATAGGCCTAGACCTTAGTAGGATTCAGATTTTTTATTGTAAAACTCTACTCTATTTTCGAGTTGCAAGACTTGTGACATTGTTTTATGTAATCCATGGTTTTGATAATAAAATGGGTTTTGTTTTGAGCCAACACTGAGCTAACTCATAGGGTTGAAGCTCTTGGGTTAGGACCCAAGCCTAGCAACCAAGGCTCCTCTTTATTGTACATGTGTTCTAGCATAGATTCATGGTTTAAATGTTCATTTTCTTAAGTAGCTACATTTCCATTACAACGGTATAGAGTAGATTGGTTGTATTTTAGTTTGCTTCCATTTGTGCCTTATTTCAGTTAGCAGGTTAGCAAGGAGAAAAAGATCACCGTAAGTTTGTCAACAGGTGTCTTAGCCTCAACTCCTCCCTTTGTGACCATGACTTGAGGAAGAGACCCTTCAACAACCCCAAAAACACAGATTTCTAGTTCTTGCATGAGCTTCGGAATTTATTATCTTGATTCAGTACGTGGCTCATTTCGTTTTTATCTTTTTCCATTACTCTATCTCTACAATAATATCTCACTCATGTTCTCATTTCCTTCAGCACTTTCTTCATGCATAATGTGGGCAATTGATTCATTCTTTTCTAGTTTATGAAAATGTATCTTGTTGCATAGTTCTTGGAAGACACACGTGTTTTAAGCACTACAGGTACTTCAGGAGGAGGTCTAGACTTCATCACCAACACCCATATTCCACCTCATCCACCTCAACCATCTCTTGTTCCACCATCACCCTCACTATTTTTTTGTCCCTTTTTACTGAAATTCCCCTAGATACCCTCAGTGAATCTAGCTATCTTTTCCCTTGGATATTGACTCCTGAGTGTTCCTAGACCTTATAACACCCTATCCCACTCATCACACACCTTTGCCAAGCTTCCCAACACCTCCAATACCTCACAATTAGCTCTCAGCTGCATTCTATAGGTTTCCTATAATTCCTACAGGATCATCCTGTAGGTTTCTAGTACATCTTGTAGGTTTTCTTGAAACGTCCTATTTTGAGGACAAATTGATGGGGAACCTCTACGAAGTCACAAAAAGCCTCCTAGGGCCCTTCCACACCATCCAACCACTCCATAAACCTTCTAGCCATCCTCAACCACCTTCCATCCACCTGCCACATCCACAAGAATAATTAAAATTTCATGCTTGATTTTACCAAAGGAAAACAAAAAACGTGAAGATAGATTTAGTTTAGTTTTCTTACTTACACATTAGTATGGTTTGATTCTCTTTATTTATGTAAATTAGATAGAAGAATTAGGTTAGTGTTTATTTAGAAATTCTTCTTAGCATAGCTGTTTAAATGGTTAATTAGGATATGCTGTGATTTAGCATTACATGTTGTTTTCCTCATTATTGCAGTAGATGAGCTCTCTTAGAATAAATTTTCTCTTCTTCCATCAAAGCATCAAGCTTCTTCTGACTCTATAAAAGTCTACCTTGGCACCCCTGGGGTCTCTTGCCAGATGAACAGTGACAACAGGCAGAACCTTCCCTTTTACTTGTGCATATAGTACTGTCACCTCGAAGTTTGTATGAACCCTAGGTTGATAAGTAAAGCTGGTAGCCAGGAGTTGCAAAATCCTTGCTGCAATACTGGTGCTCATCACTTTTTAGCACTGTTGTCGGGGAGGTGTCTGAGTAGAATGTGATTACTACTTTATTTTCTTCTATTTCTAGTCTCCAATTTTCCGCCATTAGTTTATTTTTGGAAAAGTAATCTAGTAGCTTCCTTTCTTTCAGTTGTCATTATCTGCTTTCCTTTCCATTCTGCAAGTAGAATTTCAATTCAGAAAGTAACTTTTCTTTCAATCAGTAGTTTTCATTCAATCAAAAAAATTATTTCTGCAAAGTACTTTCCAGTTTAAAAAAATCTTACAAAAACCAACCCAAAACATGTCCTTTCATGCCTCGTAGGAATAGGGACAATTTAGCGAAATTCTTACCAAATACCCACACTGCATCCAACAGCCAACCTTCTCTCTATTAGGATATTCTCACACATAGGAAATAGTTAAGTATAACTTGGTCTAGTGTAGAGTTAGGTAAAGTGTGTTTCTTTAGTATGTACTTTTGTAACTAACAATCTGACGGTCACGACATGTCGTGATCTGATAGTTCATTCTCTCCTCGGTATTACTGACACTTGATCCATGGCTTAACACCTGATTGGTCCATGATCTCAATTTAAAGAGCATGAAGGGTCATTTTTAGGGTAACCGTTCATGAGAGAAGCTTATGTAAATTTTCGTTATTTTATTAATAAAGTGCCTAAAGTGGCCGCATTGGCTCAGGTCATGGACTGTTTCCCTCTTTGAGGGTTTTAACCACATTAAGAATACTGGTGTATTGATCTGTGATCTATTTTTGAGTGGCATCCTTTGGTGCTCTATTTGAGGAACTTACCCTATAAATTCCTACATGGTATCAGAGCTATTTAAGGGCTACATTCGTTGGTGATCCAAATCTGAAGCTGGTAGAACTGCATCCAAGTGTCGTTTCTTAGATCTATTGTTTATGTCTGCTTTCAGGGTGAGAGGACTACTCTATTATGTTAGGAGCATCTGTTCCAGTGAGGAACCCCTTTCCTTTCATGCAAAAAGGTTTATGGTATCCCTAGCTACGTCAGTTTTAAGATCTGGAGCTATAGAGTGTTTATTTGAAGTTTTTAGTTATTTTCTCTCTGTTTATTTCACATTATTTATCTCTCTATTTTTTAATTACAGGATCTATGCCTTTCATTTCTGCGTATGCTATTTTCCCCGTGACTCTGTGCAATCTGGGTAGATCAAAAACATAAAGGAAGGATTTTTCTCATGTGTATGCTCTTTTCCACCACATCTTAGTGTGATCTCAGAAAATCAAAAACATTGAGGAAAATTTTTAGTTTCCGAGTAAAGCTAACTTCAAACCGTAAGTTTTTTCTTTTTTTTTTTGTATGTCTGTGTTGGGTTTTGTGGTTTTTGTTTTGTAGGAAAAAAAGAGATTTCTAAAGCAAGCATGCACCCCAAAGCTTCAGTGACTAAAAAAAAAATTCCTCTTTTCCAAAAATTACTAACCTTTTAAACTAGCTCACTTGGTTCAAAGTTACTTTATGAAAATAGAGGTCTTAGGTTCAGGTCTTTCTTTTTGTTGAGTTACTTTTTCAAAAAGCACATGTTGTTTATGTTTTAAAGTTACTTTATGTAAAAGTGTTCTCACCCAATATAAAAAGTGAGTCACTTATAATTCTAAAGTCTCTTTATCTTTTATTTAAGTTACAATTTATTGGGTAGCTCATAAAGTACCATTGTAAAAGTGACTTTCACTTATTTATATAAGTGAGTCACATAATTGTTTTTTAAAAGTGAGCTAATGAGATTTATCTTTGGCAGCGGGGGGGTGGAATTTTTTTTAAATATAACATTATCATTCATTTCAGCACATTCACGCACTTCGTTGGCATCTTCAACAACTTTTCTTCAAAAAGCCATAGCTTCTTCATCCGAAAATCGTTTTAAGAGCTTGTTTTTTTTAATCAGCCTAAGTTTTCGAGATATTTCCATTGGAACACTTAGTTTCAACATCTATAGCTTCATTTTCCATTAAAATGGAAATTCCATGCAAATTTATTCTTGATATCACCAACTACTTCCAATGGTGGTCCTACATTATGGATTTACTTAGAAGTAAAGGTCTTTACAGAATAGCCTCAGGCCAAGAAACCAAACCTCAAGATGAAGATAAAGCAGCCAAATGGGAAAATAGGCAAGATCAAGCATGGGGGTTTATAATGATGTCTATTTCTCCAAACCTTAGATTCCATATTGTAGAACTTAATACTCCTAATGAAGCAATGAAACAAATCACTAAAGTTTTTAGAATTAAAAATGAAATTAGATCCCATCAACTTGAAATGAGTTGCTTACATTGGACCCCAATAATTTTTCTTCCATTGAAGATTTTTTGTCCAAGTTCAAGACCCTTAGACTTTTCTTGGAAGGTGCTAAGGTTAAGAAAGAAGATAGTAGCCTTATCTATTCCATTCTTACTAAGTTGGGACTAGCCTACTCTATTTTTGTTTCCATCTTCCATTCTACTAGAGAAGCCTTTATTTCTCAAGCACAATACTACAATTTCCCCTCTTTTGATGCCTTTTGCGATTCTTTAATAAGTGAACAAGAAAAGCTCTTATATCTTCGTCTTCTTAATCTTGGAAACTCTTCTAAGAAATCCTTAGCCACCCAGGAGCCAAATTTAAAGAATCCTAAGAAGCAGTATCCTAAAAAGAATGGTCCTAAACCAAGCAAGAGTCCTAAGCAATTCAGTCTCAAAATGAAAAATCATTTCAGCAAAATGATAAGGCAAATAAAAACAAAGGGAAGATGATTGATAGACATTGCCACTTTTGTAATCGAGATGGCCACTTATAATACAAATGCTTTAAGAATATGGAAGCCTTGGAAGTAGCAATGAAGAAGCTTAACATCCATTTGGAGCACTCTTCAACTTCAACTTCACCTTCAGGAATATCACTTTCCGCATGTGGTTGTCAAGCATCTCGGTATGGTTATGCACTAAATGTATCTTCTTCTTGTCATTCTCATGAGTGGCTCATTGATTCTGGAGCTTCTTATCACATGGCCAAAAACAAAGACATGTTTTCTTCTTTAATGATTGTAACACCAAAAATATATATATATTGGTGATGTTAGATCTCTTAGTGTTGTAGGGAATGGAACTGTTCATCTAGACAGTGGTTAATTTAATGATGTATTGTGTGTTCCAACCATATCCTACAACCTTCTATCTGTATATTAGATAACTCATTCAGGTGAAGGTAAAATCATTGAATTTTCACCTCACGATGTTGTAATTAAGGACCTAAGAGATCCTATACAGATTTTAGCTACTGGCTTTGTTGACGATTCTACAAGGTTGTGTAAGTTTAACAACTTTGGGTCATCAAATATTCCCTCGGTATTTGTTGTTCATAATGATGAAGTGAGCAAACTTTGGCATGAGCAATTTGGTCACTTAAACTATAGCTCGCTTCAGAATCTATGTAAAGAAAATATGGTGATAGGTCTTCCAATGGTATCTTGCAAAGATAGTTTTTGTTCCGTATGTGTACTCAGAAAACATCATCAGGATAGTTTTTAAAAACGTGCCTCTTTGCATGCCTTAGCCCCTTTACAGCTTGTGCATAGTTGTTTCATTCTCTCACTAGAAGTATTTCTTAACTTTCATTGATGATTTCTCCAGACACACTTGGGTATACTTCTTAAAAATCAAGAGTGAAGTATTTAACATGTTCTTGGCCTTTAAGGCCATTGTTGAAAAACAATCTGGACATCAAATTCTTAAGCTAAGATCTGATAATGGCAGAGAATATGTTAATAACAAATTCATTGATTTTTGCACTAAGAATGGAATTCAAATGCAACATATTGTTCCATATACTCCACAACAAAATGGTGTAGCTGAAAGGAAGAATCTCACCTTAAAGGAAATGCCTAATCGTATGCTTCCATCTAAAGGACTTAGTCTTAACTTTTGGGAAGAAGCAATTAACTATGCAAATTACATAGTAAATCGCACTCCTACTAAGGTTTTAAAGAACATCACTCCAGAAGAAGCATGGAGCTCAATTAAACCAAATGTAAGTCACTTTCGTGTTTTTGGAAGTGAAGCATGGACCCATATTCTAGATGTGAATCATAAAGCTTTAGAACCTAAGAGTGAAAAATGTATTTTTGTTGGATATTCTAAAGATGTCAAAGGATATAGACTTATTCCACTTAAGTCCAAAAATGTTATCATTAGAAGAGATGTAAAGTTTTCTAAAAATATATTGTCCTATGAGCCTAGTTCAACGGATGTGCCACCTCTCTCTATCCCTTCTACTAATGAAAATATTTCTTCTTCAGATGATGACAGCGAGGATGACAATCCTCCCCCACCTTCTCAGGATCCTCTTTCATCTCCTCAGCTTCCAAAATGGGTCCGTTCTAATTGGGATGTTGTAGGTGCTCTTGTCGGTGATCCTACAGATCAACGACGTACACGTTCTCAGTTTGATTGAGCCTCTTCTTTACTGGCTCAAGCTTCAACGAATTATGATCCTGATACCTTTGGAGAAGCTTCAGGCCATCCAGATTGGGATACAGCTATGAATGAAGAATATCATTCATTATTGGTAAATGATACATGGGATCTTGTTCCTCTTCCAAAGGGACGAAAACTTGTTAGATGCAAATGGGTTTATAGAACCAAGTATGGACCAGATGGAAAAGTTGATAAACATAAATCTCATCTTGTTTCTAAGGATTTTTCACAAGTTGAAGCCAATGACTATACTGAAACCTTCTCCCCTATTGCCAAAATGAACTCTATTTTCCTTGTTCTTTCCCTTGCTGCCTCTTTCAAATGGGAAGACTATTAGATGGATGTTAAATATACCTTCTTGCATGGGGATTTACATGAATAAATCTATATGGAACAACCTACTGGATTTATACAAACAAACTCCAGCCTTGTATGTTGTCTTAAGAAATCCCTTTATGTTCTCAATCAATCCCCTCGGGCTTGGTATGCCAAAATGGATAGCTTTCTTTTAGAAACTAGCTTTTCTAGGTGTCATTCTGACAATAATCTCTACGCCAAGAAAGTGGGAAAGTCTCTTTAAAAAAATTCTTGTTCTTTATGTTGATGATCTTATCCTTACTGGTAGTGATCCCAACCTTATAAAGCATGTGAAGTCCAACCTTAAAAAGAAGCTTGAAATGACAGACTTAGGACACTTTCATTATTCTCTTGGTCTTCAAGTCTTGCAATCCAAGGAAGGTATTTCCCTTTCCCAGTCCAAGTATTCATGTGATCTTCTATGCCATTTTCACATGGAATACTGTAATCTAGCCCTTTCTCCCTTTCAGTCTAGATCCAAACTTTGAGTCACTTGTACTTCCCCTGAAGTTGATGCTACCTTATACCGTAAACTTGTAGGAAAACTTTTGTATTTGACCCATACTTGTCTTGACCTTTCCTTTGTTGTTGACCTTATTGCTCGGTTTATGAAAAACCCACATGAAATTCATTAGAAATTAGCTAAAAGAATACTTCGTTATGTTCGAGGTATAGTTGAACTTGGGATTCATTACAGTGTAGAAGCATCTCCTCTATTGGTTGGTTTCACTAATTATGATTGGGCTAGTGACCGTGATGATCAGAAGTCTACTGCAGGTTATGTGTTCACTCTTTGTTTAGGACGTATTACATGGGCTTGCAATAAACAAAGTGCCATTTCTCCTTCTTCAGCAAAAGCAGAGTATCATGGTGTCGTAGAAGCTAGTAAGGAAGCCCTGTGGCTTTGTCAGATCCTGTCAGAGTTTAGATTTCAGCAGCATCATTTGACTACACTTTGGTGTGATAATCAAAGTGCCATTCAACTATGCAAAGATCCAGTCCAACACCAGTGCAGAAAACACATTGAATTGCACATGCACTTCATCAGAAAGCTCATTTATGACCATGTTATTGAAGTGCAATATTGTTCATCAGATGATCAAGTTGCATACATCTTTACAAAGGCTCTCATAGAGGCAAAGTTTACTAAACTTTGATTTATAGTTCAGGAAGTTGTCACTAAGGGGGGATAGGCTCTAATGCCTCCTTCCTTCTTCTATTGTGTCATATTTGTACATCCTTCAATCCTATCCCAAGTTGTTCTTAAGGGGGTATGTTAGGATATTCTGACACATAGGAAATAGTTAAGTATAACTTGGTCTAGTGTAGAGTTAGGTAAAGTGTGTTGCTTTACTATGTACTTTTGTAACTTACAATCCAACGATCACGATATGTAGTGATTCGAGAGTTCATTCACTCCTCGGTATTATCAACACTTGATTTGTGGCTTAACACCCAATTTATCCATGATCTCTATTTAAAGAGCATGGAGGGTCATTTGTAGGGTAACCGTTCATGAGAGAAGCTTATGTAAATTTTAATTCCTTTATTAAATAAATTGCCTAAAGTGGCTGCATTGGCTCAGGCCGTGGACTGTTTCCCTCTTTGAGGGTTTTAACCACATCAAGAATACTGGTGTATTGATCTATGATCTGTTTGTGAGTGGTGTCCTTTTGTGTTTTGTCTGAGGAACTTACCCTGTAAATTCCTACACTCTCTTCTTCGATGGTTGTGAACTGGAGGAACCTTTAGGTGAGCAACTTGACATATTTGAAGAACCTATAGGGGAAGAAGAAGAAGAGGAACCCATTCCTACTAAACCAATGGCTAAAAACTAAAATTACAGAGGGAACAGAGAGAGAGAGTTGAGGGTGCCTTCCCCATCAGGCAAACCAATGGGGACACCAACATGAAGAATATAAGCCCCTCTGCCCTACCTCATTTCCATGGCCTGACGAAAGAGGACCCCAACACTTTCCTATTTCAGTTTGTTGTTATATGCCAAACCTATGACTATACAAATGATGAGAAAAAGTTAAAATTGTTTCCATCTACCCTCAAGGATGCAACATTGCGCTAGTTCATGGATTTACCTGGAGATAACATCACAACTTGGGCTCAGATGCAGCAGGATTTTAAAAAAAAATATCGGGACTACTTTAGGTCAAAGGATACTAAAGAAGAAATTTTCAAGATGACCGTGAGCCAGGATGAATTCTTAGAAGACTACAAAGAGAGATTCCAGCTCAGTTACAAAAGGGCCACGTGCACACTTGACCCTGAGCTACTAAAGCTAGTCCTTATCAGAGGAGTAAGGGAAGATCTTCTGGATACCTTACATCTATTAGTAGTAGGAGATATCTACCAATTACCCTATGAGCATATCAAGACTATCTTTAGAAACCATTTTAGGGTAGCCAGGAAAAAGGGTAGGAGTAGTCAACCTATGGCCACTGTTAGTGTCAGTATCTTCATCCCTCTGTCAGAGATCAAATTCTCTTGTTGCATTGCATATTATGTGTCCCACTCAGTCAGCTACATTCCATTAGGCGCATGGATCATCTGACGGTAGTGGATTTTCTATAGTTTCCCTCATGTTATTTACCTGCTGGTTCATGTTTGTTCATTAAAAAGCATATACAGTCTTCTTTTTGTCTTAAAGATTGCAAAAGCCTTTTAGGGTTTCATTGTCATTTAGGTCTAGGGTTTGATTAGGGTTTCATCAAAAGGTGTTTCAAAGTGTCCAATAACAACCAGCAGGCACATGAGGAGGTTCCAGCATCAATAAATTTCATCATCAAGTGCTCAGAGATGTGTCTTTCCTCAAAACTCTATTTTGAGGAAAAACAAAGTATCTTTTCTTTTATTGTATAAATTTATGTAATTTGATTTCCCCCATATGTAAATTATTTCCCCTACAACCCTGTTGACTTTCCCTAGCCCCAGTAGCTGCAACCCCCTATAAAGCAAACAAAACATAAGTCATTTAGTTCATCACAAAGCTCAAATGAAGTGAAAAAGTTCAAAAACACAGTTTAAAAATGAAGTCATTTTCAAAACATTATGAAAGTGGGTTTTATCAATCAAAAATTTAAAAGATCCATATATAAGTCATGGCTCCAAATGTTTAAAGCTGATTTGCACTCTTGGAAGCAAAGCAAATTTGTTTTGGGGTTGAGCAAGGTGAAGTTGGAGAAAATTGCCAAAAACAGAGGCGCATCGCACTGGGCAGATGATGCGACGCATATAACTGGCGCGGTGCACTAGGCCTCAAACTCCAGTTCAATTTTGCATGGGTGCGATGCACTCACTAGGCACGGCACATTGGGTTGGATGTGCAACGCATACAGCCGACAAGCCTGAAAACTGCCAAAGCTTGCCCCAAATCACTCAAAATGTGTGGGTCTTCTCTTTTACAAGTAGGTTGAGCTTCTATCATTGTTTTTCATCCAACTTTGGTGCTTGTTTGATGGTGGTTGGATAAGAAGATCAAAACCTACCTCTCTCTCCAAAGCAAACAGTGCTAGGGTTTTGTATTGATTTTTTTGCTACCAAGTCCATCCTTCAAATACCTTACCTCACCATTCCCTTACTCCATTTTTCCCTCATTTTCCTATTCCCTAAATTCACACACCCCTAAATTCACTAATCCCATATCCCAAGTTCCCTTTCCTAAAACCCAAATACAAACTCCCAAACCCTAACCTTATATCAAAACTCCTAAATCATTCCCTAATTCCCTATTACCCTAATTAAACCCTACCCCAATAGTCCCTAAATCCCTTACTATTTTTTCCTCCCCTTATATTCCTTTGTATCACTCTTCCCTTGGTGGCAAAAGTCAAAACACACCATCAAGACAATTCAACACATCATAGCTCACCTATTTCTCATCAAGGGAGCTCCAAGACAGTTTATTCACTAGAAAGATGACATTTGATTCTTCATATGATTATGAAGAGGAGACCCACAGTGACTCACCTACAAAGGTACATGCACCCTGGAGGCCTCATAGAGGTGGCAAACATATAAGAGAAGAACCAACCACTCTTGCTGAATTGCAGGCCTACCCTCTTACCATCTCTTGCTTTCAGCACCAGTCCTGCTATGAATTTTGTGAGAAGGTTGCTAGCATTCAGTTTCACCATGAGTTGGCCTTCTTATTTGTGTTACATTTACATGATGGTCAAGCTACTCTAGCTGGTGTCACTTTCACATTAACACCAAAATCCATTTCACTAGCAACTGGTATTCCCAATATTGGAGAACAATGGAACAAGAGGCAGCAAATTGATCAACAGCATTATGAACCGTACATCAAGCCCAGCTTTTTGAGACAGCTCAAGAGAGTGTTTCCTTTTTGGTACCTCAAATATGAATATGCTCCTTTAATGAAACTGATCATGAAGTATTTCAGCTGTGAGGGCCAATTCTCCTGTTTATATGCTTATCATATCATGCTACTGATGCATTTCACCCAGGTATGGATGATGAACATCCCTTGTACTTCATGTGCCAAAATATCAAGAAGATGACCACTCTAGTGTAGCACAAGACTCCTTAGCAACAGTTCAACAATATTTACCATTTTTCTCTCATTAAAATTGTGGTAATTCATCAAATTGGCTTACAGGGCATCACTTGGGAGGATTTCATCTCTCGTGAGTTTTTCAGAGCTCCTCAAGGACCTTCAGAAGTTTTGCATGAGACAGGTGGACCTTCTTATCAGCATGAGGGTCATGAGACACAGGTCACCAGTATGTCGGTGTTTATCACTTATCAGAAGGGCACTAGGCAGTTGTTTGCAGCAGCAAAGCGAGTATGATCTCCACCCAAGGTGGAAGGGGTCTCGCTTCCAACATCAGAACAACAGGTTCAGGACAAAGGCAAGATGGCATTGCAGGATGAGGGGCCTTCAGGTGAGCGAGAGATTGATTTCATTCTCATTCAGGATGATGATACATATGTGGGCCTGCAAAGTGCAAATCTCAAAGAAATCATCCAAGAGCAGCAGGCGAACATCTGCTTTGTCCCTCAACTTGGATAAGGCTGAATGGATTATAAAGTACGTGGAGCAAAGAAATAAGCAGCTTGAGCATCAGCAAGCTAAAATGGAATTACAAATCATTAAAGAAAATCGATAGCGAATCAAGAGGGCACAAGGCAAATTGACACCCATTGAGCAAAAGGATGAGGACCAGGAATATGTGTTGGAGAAAGTGAATATTCATTTGGAGAAGTTACTGGAGAAGGCCAATAGGTAGAAAATAATGTTGAGACGCATGGCCTATCATTACATGGCGAGGAATATGAGTAGCAAGGCAAGAATCAGGAGCTTAAAGGCAAAATTGACGAAGGCATCAAAGAGTTGAAAGGAGCATGTTTGACTTCAAATATTGGCCTAGGCTCCCTTGGCCCAACATAGCTCTTGATAGAGAAGGCTTAGCCCAAATTTCAAAAAATTTGGGCATTTTTTGCATTTTGGAAAATTTTGGCACAACAAACAGGAATTTTTTCCCTATGCAACGTGCCATGTGGCTCTCTCTTTTGCTAGGAGGCTCTAAATCATGAAAACTAAACATTTTTGGATTTGGAATGGAAAATTATGTTTTCCTACTTATGGCCAAGAAATTTGGGTAGGTTTTGAGCCCTCAAAAGGGTCAAACACACTAAAAAAATGACCTCACTGCCCCTATTTTGACACACAGGAAACAGTGTTGGGAGATTTTATTTTGGACAAGGCAAATGAAGGGAAAATTGAAAAATTCCACTTGGGTTGGAAAGTAGACAAGTAGACCTTTCTAGAAAGAACATTTGGAGTAACTTTGGACACTATTAAGGCCTCCAAAATTGGGTCCAAACAGACACTACACATAGAGAATTAGGCGCGGCGCATAGAGAAAATTTTACCAATTTGACCAAGTATTGCTTGTTTTTCGCCCAGTTTTGGCCAGTTTGACTTTTTCACTTAATGGAAAATTTGTGATGTAATTTCATGTATATTGATGGATCATGATGTAAATATGTCAAATTCTCACTTGGTAAGGTAGATTCATCAGTTAAAAATTTGTTTGAAACTGAATGAATCAATTCCCGTGTTTCTAGAGGCATGTTGTTTCATTCCCTAATTTCTAGTTCCTAGTTTAGAATCAGTTGGATCAGCTCCTAAACATGTGAGCTCAACCCCTAGAGGCTAGGGTGAGCTATGATTTGTCTATATTATGTGTTTATTTAGTCATTAGCATGGTTGGACTCTTGAGAAAGTAAGGAGCTTCATTGTACATTCATATCAGTATTTTGGCTAAGGAATTGAGACCAGGTTTTGCAGTACCCTTTGGGATCCCTGTGGCATTTGTCTTGGTACAATGCTTTCTTATGTTTTTGTGAATTTATTCATATGTTATGTATATCATTTATCTCTTATTTCTTCTCAGCTAAATCAAACAAGAGTGTAAGTAGAATACATTGAAATTGCAGTGCTCTACTTGAAGTTTGCTTTAGTTTATTGATGTTTTCAACTGTTTGGAGAGGATTCATGGCTTCTGTTTCCCTCTTCAACTCCTCCTCTATCTAATCCATCCATCTCATTTGGTTTAGAGTGCCAAATTCAATTTCCTACCTTGCCCCGTCGAGATCCTGCAATACTGAGCCTCATTCCCTGCACCCAAGATCTGCCTTTCCCTTAGAGCCCACAAAATCATTATTTTATTCAATCAAACTCCTTTGTACCTATACCTAGCCTAAGATCAGTAGCTATATCAGTCGATCTCAAGCCCTCAGTGATCACAATTTTCTGAGATTGACCTGGAGAAAGCCCTCTCCTGACCTGGTAAGGCTAGCTACCAGGCTAAGCGTGGTTTGATGTTGGCCCTGGATCCTACCTTTTCAGCCTGAGGTAAATCTAGGCACGAACATAGTGGTGACCATAATGGGGAAGAAATTATTTGTTTTTTAGTGTTCTTCATTGTATAAAATACAGACAGAGTCTGAATATTAGCCAGGTAGCTTTCGAAACGCTTTTGCTTTGCATTAGCTAAAGTAGATAAAAGCTGCTTTAGTCAATCTCCGGTCTAGTCTTATAAACGGAAACATCTAGCTTACAAATTGCCTCAATACATGAATTAAGTTAGATCTGATTGTTGATGGTGAACAATAGTCAGACACATATGAAGGCTGAAATCATTCACCTAGCGACTCCAGTGTCGAAGAATCCTAAGCCTCAGAATTTTTATGACAACTCCACTCTTCAAGAAACAGTAGCCTGAAGGATTTCTTGGTGAATTCATTATTATCAAAATGGTTTCGCTGGATCGAAGGTGTGCTCCCATGAGTCGATATCACATCCCAGGATTCCCAAATAAAATTCCTAAGGTAGATTGGCAAAGGAATTTGCCTATGTTTAAATATGATAATAGGAAGGATGCTGATTTACATCTAGTTAGATTTCACATACATATTCGCAAGTTGAAGGTTGATTTTCCTAAAGATTGCTTGATGAGGATATTCATGGCCACTCTGGAAGGTGAAGCCCGATCTTGGTATGAAAGTTTGCCTCCTACTTGTATTTATTGTCAGAAGGATTTTCATACCATGTTCTTTGAAAGGTACAAAGAATCTTATCCATCATTAAATTTAGTTCAGAACTGTTGTAGCCATGTTCATAGTTTTATCGAAAATCTTGAAAAAGATTATGAAGATGATGACTTCCTAGATGATGAGATCATGGAGGCCCTTTATGAAAATCCATTTCAGCAGCATAAAAAGAGCTTAGAAGATACTCATCAAGATGCACAAGAAATTTTGCAACAGGATCAAGATCTTCACACAATGGAAAATGATGAAAGAGAAGGCTTTATTTCAGATCTGTCGATAGAAGAAGACAGTATGTAGGGAAGTCAAGTTTGAGCTTTAGAATGTGATAAAGTCAAGTCAGCTATTTCAGATCTAGATTTAGATCGTGATGATGAAGACAACCTTGTTTTGAATCCCATGAAGGAGAGCTCTACTGTTGAGATCATCTGGAATGAAGAAGAGAGAGTTATTGACCAAAGCCTTCATGAGGAGGTAATATAGTCATTTCATGAAAAAAAAGATGAGATCTTTGTTCAAGTAAGTAAAAAATCTTCTTTCGATAACTCAATGGTAAATGGTAATTTGATTTCCATATCATATGAAGATGATCAACAATGTTTTCAAATTTCAGAAGACTAGGGAATTGTGGACTGTCATTCATGTTTTTCATGTTTTTAAATGTTATTTCAAGAAGAAAATAATCACTTGAGAAAAACAAAACAGAAATTATTATCTCCTCCCTCTGAAAATGAAATAGATCTACTCCTGAAAGGTCAGGTTCCAGCCCAATCTAATGCAGGTCTGCAGTGTGCACATGGTCGAGAAGGTGCTGGTGAAACTTCTTCTTCTTTTGAAAATGATGACAGTCTTGACATTAGCCTTATAGATCAGTGAAAACATAATATTTTATTTCATGAAGATGATAAGGCTGTCATGTTTGATAATCTTAAAGACTGTTTTCTGTTTAAGAATGACCTAGACCATGAAATTAAGAAATATGAGCCTGAGAGAGACAATATGCCAGAATTTCTCATGCTCGAGGAATTTACAACTAACACTCAAATGGTAGAAGCGTATACCTCTCTATGCCTTCCTATCACTCAGCAATCAATTGTTCTTTCAGATCAGAATAAAGGGACTACTTGTATTTTTGCTGGTGGATCTCAAGACAAGCTAGTGCTTCAGGATTTTCAAGATCCTTTCAGCATTCTTTTGCAAGCATTAGAGAAGATAAATGTTGCCTGGTTCATTAGCATAAGCCTTGGTTTCAGTTTTTATTGTGATTTGCCTACATTTACATCGTTCTACCTGCTCGAGAAAAGTGAGAGCAGAATTTCAGTATGTAGCCATCTACTGGATTGGTTACATTGGAAGGCTCACTACACATGATTGTACATATTTCATCAGTGGGCAGGTGGTTGTCATCATGATTTGAAGCTCTCATATCTCGATGGTCTGATGCCATTAAAAAGCTTTTTAAGTAATTTTTTCAGTTAAGTAAGTCTTGAGTCACATTTTGTTTTTGTCAGTTTTGAGTGTCTAGTTTCAGTTGCTGAATGTCTAGTTTCAGCTTTTGAGTATCTTGTTTCAGTTTGAGTTAGTCTTACTCATTTCAATTATGAGTCTTGAGTCTTGAGTTTCGATATTTTGTTGTCAAGATATTGGTTTTTGTTTGTCAAAGTTATTGACTCCATAGCCCAATGGATGAAGGCACTGCCTGCTTTCCCAAAGATCTGTAGTTCTTGGCAACTCCAAGGAGCTACCATGCCCATTGGAGCTAATGTTAGTGTCGATATCTTCATCCCTCCATTAGAGATCAAATTCTCTTGTTGCATTTCATATTAGGTGTCCCACTTAGTCAGCTGCATTCCATTAGGTGCATGGATCATCTGACAATAGTGGCTTTTCTATAGTTTCCCTCGTGTTATTTACCTACTGGTTCATGTTTGTTCATTAAAAAGCATATACAGTCTTCTTTTTGTCTTAAAGATTTCAAAAGTCTTCTAGGGTTTCATTAGGGTTTCATCAAAAGATGTTTCAAAGTGTCCAATAACAACCAACAAGCACATGAGGAGGTTCCAGCATCAATAAATTTCATCATCAAGTGCTCAGAGATGTGTCTTTCCTCAAAACACCGTTTTGAGGAAAAACAGAGTATCTTTGCTTTTATTGTATAAATTTATGTAATTTGATTTCCCCCATATGTAAATTATTTCCCCTGCAACCCTGGTCACTTTCCCTAGCCCCAGTAGCTCCAAACCCCTACAAAGCAAACAAAACATAAGTCATTTAGTTCATCACAAAGCTCAAATGAAGTGAAAAAGTTCAAAAACATAGTCTAAAAATAAAATCATTTTCAAAACATTATGAAAGTGGGTTTTATCAATCAAAAATTTAAAAGCTCCATATATAAGTCATGGCTCCAAATGTTTAAAGATCATTTGCACTCTTGGAAGCAAAGCAAAGTCGTTTTGGGGTTGAGCAAGGCGAAGTTGGAGAAAATTCCCAAAAACAGAGGCACGGCGCACTGGGCAGATGGCACGGTGCACTGGGCCTCAAACTCCAGTTCAATTTTGCACGGGCGTGGCGCACTCACTGGGCACAGCGCATTGGGTTAGATGCATGGTGCATACAACCGAAAAGCCCGAAAACTACCAAAGCTAGCTCCAAATCACTCAAAACGCATGGATCTTCTCTTTTACAAGTAGGTTGAGCTTCTATCATTGTTTTTCATCCAACTTTGGTGCTTGTTTGATGGTGGTTGGATAAGAAGATCAAACCCTACCTCTCTCTCCAAAGAAAACAATGCTATGGTTTTATATTGATTGTTTTTCTACCAAGTCCATCCTTCAAACCCCTCACCTCACCATTCCCTTACTCAATTTTTCCCTCATTTTCCTATTCCCTAAATTCACACACCCCTAAATTCATTAATCCCACATCCCAAGTTCCCTTTCCTAAAACCCAAATAAAAACTCCCAAACCCTAACCCTATACCAAAACTCCTAAATCATTCCCTAATTCCCTATTACCCTAATTGAACCCTACCCCAACAGTCCCTAAATCCCTTACTATTTTTTCCTCCCCCTATAGTCCCTTGTATCACTCTTCCCTTGGTGGCAAAAGTCAAAACACACCATCAAGACAGTTCAACACATCACAACTCACCTATTTCTCATCAAGGCAGCTCCAAGATAGTTTATTCACTAGAAAGATGGCATTTGATCCTTCATATGAGTATGAAGAGGATACCCACAGTGACTCACCTACAAAGGTACATGCACCCAGGAGGCCTCATAGAGGTGGCAAACATATTAGAGAAGAACCAACCACTCTTGCTGAATTGCAGGCCTGCCCTCTTGCCATCTCTTGCTTTCAACACCAGTCCTACTAAGAATTTTGTGAGAAGGTTGCTAGCATTCAGTTTCACAATGAGTTGGCTCACTTATTTGTGTTACATTTACATGATGGTCAAGCTACTCTAGCTGGTGTCACTTTCACATTAACACCAGAATCCATTTCACTAGCAACTAGTATTCCCAATATTGGAGAACAATGGAACAAGAGGCAGCAAATTGACCAGTAGCATTATGAACCGTACATCAAGCCTGACTTTTTGATATAGCTCAAGAGAGTGTTTCCTTTTTGGTACCTCAAAGATGAATATGCTCCTTTAATGAAATTAATCATGAAGTATTTCAGCTGTGAGGGTCGGTTCTCCTGTTTATATGCTTATCATATTAGGTTGTTGATGCATTTCACCCAAGTATGGATGATGAACATCCCTTACTTCATCTGCCAAAACATCGAGAAGATGATCACTCTAGTGCAACACAAGACTCCTTAGCAACAATTCAACAATATTTACCATTTTGCTCTCATTAAAATTGTGGTCATTCATCAGCTTTGCTTATAGGGCATCACCTGGGAGGATTTCATCTCTCGTGAGTTTTTCAGAGCTCCTGAGGGACCTTCAGAGGTTTTGCATGAGACAGGTCGACCTTCTTATCAGCATGAGGGTCATGAGACACAGGTCGCCAGTATGCCGGTGTTTATCACTTATCAGAATGGCACTAGGCAGTTGTTCGCAGCAGCAAAGCAAGTATTATCTCCACCAGGGGTGGAAGAGGTCTCGCTTCCAACATTAGCACAATAGGTTCAGGACAAAGGCAAGAGGCCAATGCAGGATGAGGGGCCTTCAGGTGACCAAGAGATTGATTTCATTCTCATTCAGGATGATGATACAGATGTGGGCCCGCAAAGTGCAAATCTCAAAGAAATCATCCAAGAGCAGCAGCCGGACATCAATGCTTTGTCCCTCAACTTTGAGAAGCCTGAATGGATTATAAATTACCTGGAGAAAAGAAATTAGCAAATTGAGGATTAGGAAGCTAAAATGGAATTACAAATCATTAAAGAAAACCGACAGCGAATCAAGAGGGCACAAGGCAAGTTGACACACATTGAGCAAAAGGATGAGGACCGGGAATATGTGTTGGAGGAAGTGAATATTCATTTGGAGAAGTTGTTGGAGAAGGCCAATAGGGAGAAAACAATGTTGAGACAGATGGCCTATCATTACATGGCAAGGAATATGAGTAGCAAGGCAAGAATCAGGGCTTAAAGTCAAAATTGAGGAAGGCATCAAAGAGGCGAAAGGAGCATGATCGAATTTAGATATTGACTGAGGCTTCCTTGGCCCAACATATCTCTTGATAGGGAAGGATTAGCCCAAATTTCAAAAAAATTGGGGCATTTTTTGCATTTTCGAAAATTTTGGCATAAAAAACAGTAATTTCTGCCCTATACGTCGCGCCACGTGGCACTCGCTTTTTCTAGGAGGCTCCAAATCATGACAACTCAACATTTTGGGATTTGGCATGGAAAATTATGTTTTCTTACTTATGGCCAAGAAATTTGAGCAGGTTTTGAGCCCTCAAAAAGGTCAAAAACACTCAAACAATGACCTCATTGCCCCTATTTTGACACACAGGAAGCAGTATTGGGAGATTTGATTTTTGACAAGGCAAATGAAGGCCAAATTGAAAAATTCCACTTGGGTTGGAAATTAGACAAGTAGACCTTTCCATCAAGAACACTTGGAGTAAATTCGGACACCTGTAAGGCCTCCAAAAGTGGGTCCAAATAGGAAATACGCATAGAGAATCAGGTGCGGCGCATAGAGAAAATTTTACCAATTTGACCAAGTATTGCTCTGTTTTTCACCCAGTTTTGGCCAGTTTGACTTTTTCACTTCCTTAATGGAAAATTTGTGATGTAATTTCATGTATATTGATGGATCATGATGTAAATATGTCAAATTCTCACTTGGTAAGGAAGATTCATCAGTTAAAAAGTTGTTTGAAACTGAATGAATGAGTTCCCTTGTTTCTAGAGGCATGTTATTTCATTGCTTGATTTCTAGTTCCTAGTTTAGAATCTATTGGATCATCTCCTAAACATGTGAGCTCAACCCGTAGAGGCTAGGGGGAGTTATGATTTTTCTATTTTATGTGTTTTTTCAGTGATTAGCATGGTTGGACTCTTGAGAAAGTAAGGAGCTTCATTGTACATTCATATCAGTGTTTTGGCTAAGGAATTGAGACCAGGTTTTGCAGTACTCTTTGGGATCCCTGTGGAATTTGTCTTGGTACAGTGCTTTCTTATGTTTTTGTGAATTTATTCATATGTTATGTATATCATTTCTCTCTTATTTCTTCTCAGCTAAATCAAACAAGAGTGTAAGTAGAATACATTGAAATTGCAGTGCTCTACTTGAATTTTGCTTTAGTTTATTGATGTTTTCAACTGTTTGGAGAGGATTCATGGCTTCTTTTTCCCTCTTCAACTCCTCCTCTATCTAATCCATCCATCTCATTTGATTTAGAGCGCCAAATTCAATTTCCTACCTTGCCCCATCGAGATCCCTGCAAGACTGAGGCTCATTCCCTACACCCAAGATTTGCCTTTCCCTTAGAGCCCACAAAATCATCATTTTATTCAATCAAACTCCTTTTTACCTATACCTAGCCTAAGATCAGTATCTATATCAGTCGATCTCAAGCCCTCAGTGATCGCAATTTGTTGATATTGACCCGGAGAGAGCCCTCTCCTGACCTGGTAGGGCTAGCTACCAGGCTGAGCATGGTTTGATGTTGGCCCTGGATCCTACCTTTTCAGCCTGAGGTAAATCTAGGCACTAATAGCCAGTACATCATCTTCCAACTCATCCATCAAGGATGAAATTGGAAATATATTGGAATATTTCAAAAATGAGATGCTGCAAACCCTTGCCTTGAAATTGGACACCATGAACATCAAAAGGAAGCAAGAAGAAGCATAGAGAACCTTAGCCATATTTTGTCCTAGATGCACCAGGAGGCATCCTAGGAATGAATGTCCATTGGACTATATTGAAATTTGCTCAGTCTGTGAAGAAAACCACTCCAAAGACAAGTGCCCTTCTTTACCCAGACTTAGTGTTGTATATCAAGGAGTTGAAGGGGTCACTGAGTATTGGCTTGTTGGGGTCTGACCCAAGTTCAAAGGTGATTTAGCCAAACAAATCTCAGTACTAGTTGCCCTTTTGGCAACAGTCTGTGCAGCGCAAACTAAGGTCTCACCCAAAGTAGATGGGAGGGTGCTAGAACCAAGTTTCCACACCCTGGAGATGTTTGATGGTTTCGAGTGGTCTGCAATTCGACCTTCTGCATACGTCACTATGCGCACTTACCCATTCATCATAGCCTGAGGTGTTTCCTTCGCGCAACCCTACTCAAGGGCTAGAAAGTGCTATTACCCATGTCCTTACTAGTAATCTAATACTAGTTGATTAACTTAGCTTATTTGTATTCTTCCAGTTATGCTTAACAATATTCACAATTCATATAAGTGCGCGCAGTAAAGAAACAGTATATTCACAAATGATATCAAACATATAATAAATTAGAACATATACACAGAATTGGTAACAAAACCTTTCTTTATTAATCTCTTCTCTGATTACAAACTTGACTCCACCCTGCGCACTCAGCTATAGGGGTCTGCACACTCAGCTGCCAACTCTACTGGGCCTTTGCACACTCAGCTGCAGAGCTTTTTCCTACTCTACGACCCAAGGCACACTTCATCCTTCGACTTAATCTCTAGGAACTTTCATGCCCATTCTCTATTAGATTGGATATCTCTTTACAACTTAGACTCTTTCCCTATTTATACAATCCCATGGTCCAAGGACCATGGATAGGCCGACCTTACATTCAAGACTAGGGCGAACAAACCTATGATGCTAACATACATTTTGTGCCGAAAATTCGCGAATATTTACAGCAATATCAACTAAAAACTTGGGCTTTGAGCCCCAAAACATGTCGTGGGGGGATTCGATGCCCAACAGGCCCTAAACAAAAACATTGTAACTTTCCCTCGAGTCACTCTGTTGACGCAACAATCTTGGCATGGAGTCCTCCAACTATTCTTGAATGGTACTGATGTCCGCAACGCACTAAGTTGTTGCTTGTTGAACCTGCTGCATCCATTCTTTTGAGACCTTTGTGTCTAGTCTGCTTCCCTGCATGTGCATGTGCATCCCCTATATGTGCGTGAGCTTTCCTTCGATATGCATCGTGATCATGAAGGCCTCGTCAATCCATGGTTGAACGCGCACTTTGAGAATTTCCTCCTTGTGTCATGCAGTGTCCACCTGCTTCTTTAGTGCCTTAGCTTGTTGCATAGTGGGTTCCTCGAGGACACGCATACGAGGTTCATTGCTTGTTTATATTTCTTGGGCCTCAACATTCGCGGTGATTTGGGTATTTTTGCCACAACCCTGGCACCTTCTAGGACATTCTCCACCATTTGGGTCTGTGTGGCCTTGCCGGTGGTTACCTCTTCGATTCCCAAACCATCTTTAGTGGTGTCATCGTATCTAGGCTATATTCTGTCACTTGTGAACTTACCGACTCACTTACGCTCGGCTCTCAATGCTCAGTGCTTTGCTCAAACACTCAACTCTCAAATGACCAAGTGTTGTTCACTGGCCAACCCTTTGTGTTTTATAATGCCTTTTGAGTTTGAATTTGACCGTTCCCCCTAATTTCAGGCCATTAATGCTTTCTTGGCATTATATTTTCCCAAATCTTGCCCATAAATCGCATCTTAAATGCCTGCCACCCACTCCATTTGGCCTAAGATCACACATCCCATTATGAATAGTGACCTCAATGATCACTTCCCAGCCAACCTGCATGGCAGCATAGCCCTTCGTGTGCAGTTGCGAACCTTGTGACATTCTACTTCTACACGCATCTCCCATATCGTGCAGCTCCCAGGCAGAATAGTTTATAGTCCCACGCTCCCTTTCAATTGCCCAGAGTGTTAAGAATATTCTTCCTATGGCTAGTCAAGTGGTCACACCACCCGTGCGAGCCTCCATCCTGTCCTCCAACATGGTTTGTGGAGAATCTCCACCTTCCATTGTTGTGATCAACATCGCACACTTTACTACTTGCAATGTACTACTACGTTTGACAATATGTGGTCCAAGCCAAGGCAGTAGACTAACCAGTTCACGGTTATAGTGCTCCAACTTGTTAGTATGATCGTATGCACCTTGCCTTACCATCCTCAGCTTTTTGACGAGAAATGCTTCCTTTATTTTATCTTCCAGCTTCCTGACCTCCGTGTCCATCAAAGTGCTTTTCTCCCTAGCCATACCTAGTCTTTTTCAAGTTTGCGAAGTCTAAGGTTTCTCTGTCGAATTTCTTCCTCGAGTCTTATGTGTTCTATTTGTCACTGTTGTGCGATTCCTTCGTTCTAGGCTTCGTGGACCTTCGTATCTATGGGTACTTCTATGCGTAGACTAGGCTTTGCATGCTCCATAGGGATCATAGCCCCTACTTCATACTTCAGCTTCGGAAGTGCTTGTGTGGCCAGGGTTTTTCACATGTTCCTATAAGCCCATAGAACCATTGGTACATGCAAGTCCCAGTTAGTGCATCTCACATGGTGGACCGTATTCAACACTTTGCACACCTTGTCAAAGGCTTCCCTACGTATAATCTTCGACGCGCTTAGTTGTATCATCCTTCATTATTCGCATCCTCCTCATGCCCACTCTTGCTTGTTGTTCCTATTTTCTATCGCAATGATGGTGTGCATTTGTGCAAGTTGCATACCATACGCCTGTACCCATCTAGAGAGTTGAGCACGCAAGTTGTTTTATCCATCATATGCAGCTTTCATCCGCAGCTGAGGCTTTCCAAATTGTATAAGCATCACCATTCTGCATTCACGCATGTTCTCAAAACTGCTTTGATGTGCACCTCACCAACATGCGGGCATAGCTCATAGTTCCCATTTCAGAGCATCAAAACGTTGCTGTTCTAGCACCTCTCTTTTAAATTTGTTGAGGAATTCATCCATCGCTGTCAACCCGTCATACATAGGCAGATCCATTACCTCTGTTTTCACACAGTGCAATGATCTTACCATCATGTTGCAATTGAGCGTGGTTACCTCGTGTAACCAATTCTGCCATCATTCTATTTCCTCATCTGAATCTGATGTGCAAGAGCTTTCACGCACCCACAAAATCCTACCATGCACTGTAGGATTTACCCAATCCTGCTCTCAAGTGTTTATCTTGTAGATATAGTCTAGATCGTCATCACTTTCATCTTCATGCACTGGCTCTGTGTAGTGCGATCCTTCCGCATGGTCTAAAGGTACCACTACGTGCAGTGACTTTTTCTCAAAAATCATCTTGCGCTTCTTGAGATTTATCACCCCATTCATATCAGTGGCCCAATCTATTCCCAGTAGCATGGGATAGGGATTGTTGTCATCAAAAATCTCTATCACTTCGAAATCTGCAAGTGCGCTCGTACCTTCAATATCCACCATTACTCCTTGCAGTCTTCCCATGGGTAGGATCTTTTGCTGGTTCACCATTCGCAATTGAATAGGGGACCAATACAACGCAGACCTGCCCATGTGCTCCCATGTCTACTTTGGCAATACATTCACGTCTGATCCTAGAGCCAGAATTACTTGATCCATTTCATACTCCTCGATTTGTGTAGTCAATCTCATTTCCCTTCTTGTTCGCGATGTGTGCTTTCTAAGCTTCCGGACTATGTGTGGTTCCCCTAATCTAGCACATCTAGTGATGAGTTCTTGCATTCCTTTCACTAATTTTCTATCACGCAGGAGCTTCATGCATGTTTCAAGAAAGGTAGTGATCATTGAAGGATCCATCTCCAGTTCTAGTTGATCCTTACTACCTGAAGTGGAGGCCTCCGTGAAGCTCTTCTTAGCTTCCATGAATGTCTCCTTCAGGCACTCCAAATCAAACTTATGTTTCTTTGTGGGAGCCTTGCGAACCCACACACTTTCTTCAGGCTGCTTGCCCTTATCCTCTCCTATTGTGATACTACTTTGGAGCATGATGTTTATGTTTGAGTCCTCTTCACATGGATTAGGCCTCACCATTTGTAGATTCTAAGTCGAGAGAGACTGGATTATTCCTTTATCGTGCAACCTCACTATCAATGTGGGGCAGTCCTCCATCTCATGATCAAACTAGGTATAATATAAACATGATTCCCTCGTTATATTTGTACAATCACGGGCATAATGCCATGGCCCTCTGCAATTGTAACAAATCAATTGTCTGTGACCCCTTCTTAGTCCCATTCCACCTCGACCTCGTCTGCACCCCTAGAATCCATTACACGCCATTCCTACATTTGATCGAGGGCTCACATTTTGGTCTAAACTCTATAGGCAAGAGTTTATTCCATCATTAATTCATAACTTCTACAGGTGCATTCATCATGGCCTACTGATCTGCATAAATTACAGAACAATTGTTGGGACGTCTGCGTATGCTTCTGTAATAGGTTACAATTATCCATAGCATGTTTTCCTCCTATCTAACAAATCACGCACCATAATGCAGGTGCCGCGCTCAGTCCTGCTTATGCTTCTGGTCTTAATGGCATCAACCCTCCACCCGTGAAGTAGTTTGTGAAGACTGGACAATGGTCCTTGTAGTGTCCCTGTGCCTTGCACTTTATGCACCATACCTCCTCACGTGCCTCTGGGCGAGTTGTCCTATCCTGTTTCAAACTCTACATTTCCAAACACAAATTTTTCAGTTGCATGTGGATTTGTTGGACTCCCAGGCTAGGA
Organism: Pinus taeda; assembly: GCA_000404065.3. Taxonomy (NCBI): domain Eukaryota; kingdom Viridiplantae; phylum Streptophyta; class Pinopsida; order Pinales; family Pinaceae; genus Pinus; species Pinus taeda. Next base: position 287,819 of record APFE030826024.1, on the reverse strand, counting down.
TCTTATATCGATGTTTCTTGCAGTCTCATTACAATATCCAAAGCTTCAGCCTAGGTGGATAACTTCTGTTGCAACAACGTGGTCCTTAGATGCAGCGTTAGTGGCACTACAAACCATGTGCGGTGTTGTCCATCCTTCAAGGTCATGTTTGCTTTGTAAATCATACTCTTCGGTCTTTGATCTAGCTCCTAGGGGGTATCGCCTGGAAGCATCATGATTTCCTTAAACTCGATAATCGATTGTGTCTCTGATTTTGGCCTACTAAATTCCCTATTCAGTGCAGCCTGGATATCTGTGATCCCCGCATTTGGATGGTCATTAGAATGCTTAATGTACCATGTCAGTATGTGATCCTGCAATGCGCTTACGAGCGTTTCCTTCTTTATATTTTCATCCATGACTCCTTGTGCTTCCCATACAACTTTTACTACGAACCAAAATTGGTTCGGATCTTTGTTCCCTACTCCTTTGAACACTGGTAATTTTATCGCACTCTACATATTGAACTATGGTGGTGGCAGAGGTGGTGTGGATGGAGATGGTGAGATTTGTGGTGGTGTAGGTGGAGGTGGTATGCACAGAATTCGCTGCCTTATCAGACTGATCACACTTCTTGGTGAAACTTTCACGAGTTGTTCCTCGCTTTCTCGCTGAGGTGAAATCAAGGGGCTATTCTCTATCTTTGTGCTACCTTCGTTTCTATATATCATCCTAATCCACGTAGCCCCAAACATCAATTTATTCCCATAACCTGCTTTTCACACAATAGCAATCCAAGTTTTCAAAGATTTAATGTACTTACCTTGCGGTCCTTTGAAGAAGCATCGTTCTGTCTCGTTGTAGCTACCTATCGTGTCTACCACAAATTCAATGATAAAGCCTTCTATAATTCGATCGAGCCAATGGTCCAAAACATGAGTGATCTCATCTTCTGATGCTTCTAGTCTGCGCAACAATTCTGGAGTCAACACAATCGATTTGTCGAGCCTACACCTTCCCTGACTATCTACTAGCTTCATGATCCACTCATACAACTTAGAGGGGAAGGATGCAAAGAAAATTTCATGGATTTCCATATATAAGTAGTTCTCTAACCACTATTCCTTTGATACTCATGGATTCTTCTTTTCCTACGCCATGAACTAGTGAATCTTTCAATCCAACCACCCTTTAATTTCTTTCTTCGTTGGATTCCTGTGACACGACATCAGACATCCCTTATGCAGATCTCGGTCTCGGCAATGGAACTATTTTTTTGCTTGTTCGGGCTTGACCCAGGTTTAGAGGTGATTTATCCAAACAAATCCTAGTACTACTGGCCCTTTCGGCAACAGTCTACAGAGAGCGGACTGATGTCTCACTCGAAGTAGTATGAGAGGGTGCTAGAACCAGGTTTCCACACCCTAGAGATGTTTGATGGTTTCAAGTGGTTCATAGTTCAACCCTGGGCATATTTTTCTATTCACACTTACTTGTTCCTTGTAGCCTGAGGTGCTGCCTTCGTGTAGCCCTACTCAGGGGCCGAACAATGTTATTGCCCAAGTCCTTACTAGTAATTTGATACTAGTTTATTTGTATGCTTTTAGTTATACTTAACAATATTCACAATTCATACAAGTCCGCGCAATAAAGAATACCCCCTGAGGGAATTGTGGAGGATGTGATGGTCTCCATTGACTCCTGGGAGTACCCTACAGATTTTCTAGTTCCCCAGCCTAAGGCTAAACTTACTGGCTATCCTCTCATCCATGGGAGGCCATGGTTGGCCACAACCGATGCTTACATTAGCTGCAGAGATGGGAATATGACCATCAAGAATGGGAATATGTCCAAATGATTAGTCCTATACCTCCCACTCAACCTTCTCTAGAGCATGATTTACCTTTATGGTTGGAGGAAGAGGAAGAAGATTAGGTTTATTCTACCCAACTTTATGCTTTGGAAGCAACCATAGGAGGAGGACAACAGGATGAGGATGACTTAATTGAACACCTGCTCCAAAGTCCAATTGCTGAATCGTTACCATTAGAAGAAGAAGTAATGGAAATAAAGAACAATCATCTAATTGACTTATGCTTGGACGATTCCAAACCACTTCATGTCAAAAGCATAGAATTCGGCCCAGAGAAAACTTGGAAAATTAATCCATCTCTTTCTACTCTCGAAGAGGAAAAGCTATTGAACATTCTAAAAGAAAACCTAAAAGCCTTCACTTGGAGTTAGAAGGAAATGAAAGGAGTACACCCCTCAGTGTGTACTCACCACATATACATCAAAGAAGGTTGCAAGCTAGTCTGACAACAACAAAGGAGGATGAATCCAACTCTTAAAGATATAGTCAAAGAAGAACTGCAAAAAATGCTAGATGCAGGGTTCATTTACCCTATCTCTGATAGTGAGCGGGTCTCTCCTTTAGTTTTAGTTCCCAAGAAAAATGGTAAGCAGAGCATTTGTGTTGATTATAGGGAGTTGAACAAAGCAACAAAGAAGGATCATTTTCCCCTACCCTTCATCGACCAAGTGCAAGATGGCCTAGCAGGGAAAAAGTTTTTGTCTTTCCTAGATGGATTCAGTGGGTACAACCAAATCCAAATCTACCCAGAAGACTAGGATAAGACCACATTCACCTTTCCTTGGGGTACTTTTTCCTATAGGGTCCTTCTTTTTGGCATATGCAATGCTCCTGCCACTTTCTAGAGAGCAGTCTTGAGTATCTTTGCCAAATTAGTACATGATGCGGTGGAAATTTTAATGGATGATTTTACACTCAATGGTTGTGATTTTCAAGAATTCCTAACAAACCTAGGAAACGTATTGCACAAATGCATCGAAATGAACCTGTCTCTCAGTCCAGAAAAATGTGAATTCTTAAGGAATGAAGGGACCATGCTAGGTAATTCAATATCTCAACAAGGATTCCAGGTGGACCCAAACAAAATAGAAATCATCCAAAAGGTCCCACCTCCGCAAAAGCAGAGAGATTTTAGGAGTTTCTTAGGGTTAGCTGGATACTACCGAAGGTTCACAAAGGACTTCAGCAAGTTGGTCTCTCCTTTATTTGGGTTGTTGGCCAAAGATTTTGAGTTTATATCGTCTAAAAGTTGTCAAGAGGCCTTAGACATTCTAAAGGGTAAGTTAACCACTACACCAATTCTTCAAGGCCCAAACTGGGCCCTCCCTTTTCATATTCATGCTAATGCCTAACACAAAGACATAGGAGCAGCCTTAGGTCAAGTACAGTAGAAACTGCCCTATTCCATATATTTCATCAGTAAGAACTTGTCAAAGGCTGAGATAAATTATACAATGACGGAAAAGGAACTCCTAGCTATTATGCATTCATTAAACAAATTTAGGCATTATGTTACAGGTGTTGAAAAATGTGCAACAAGAAATGTTAAATTTAGAATGTGCTAAAAATAGGACTTCTAAAAATAGCATGTCTAAAAATAGTAGTTTGGCCAGTGAAGTCATTGGCCAGCTTGGGTGAGAGGTGAAACTGCTAAAAATATAAAGTTCTAAAATAGCATTTTTATGTCCCTTCCTATTTATAGTAGTCCTTAGTCTATCTATAGGAAGTAAAATTAATCTTGGTCTTAATAGCAGTTAGAAATATTAATTAATTAATTTAGTTGAGTTAATTAGTTAAGGAAATTCAAATTTGAAGTCTTTGTGAGCACACATATGAGTTGTCCCACTAATTGAGGAATTTATCCTTAATTTCCTCTACTGATTGAGGGAATAAGTATGAGTTCTATAATGAGACAATCAGTTGACTTAGTTCTAACTAGTCAAGTCCAATTAGATTATTTTAACAAGTTGTTAAAATAATAAAATATAGTTTGTTAATGCTTGCATGCATGTGACAACTATTATTTTAGATAACTAAG
>APFE030826024.1:259292-279162 GCA_000404065.3 Pinus taeda | reverse complement strand
ATTTGAGCCAGTGATTTATTCAGATCTGAGTTGTATTGTGTGTAACAGAGGTGGAGATACTTGTGAGAAGTATTATGCTGTGTAATGTTACATGACTCAATCATTAATATACAGATAGTTGGGGTTTTTAGCGAGATGCTTTCCCCAGGATACATACTGTGTTAATGTGTGAATGCTCTTGATGTTTTATTGTTATTGACGCTGCTATATTGATGATCAACGTAGAGGAGCTTATGTATTGTGTATGTTTTCTGCAATAGTACATGATCAGGATAATCTCTGTTAAATATGTGTTAAATTATTCAAAATTTCTACATTGCATGTCAGTTCTATCAGAGACCTGGTTGAGATCAGATGTGGGATAGTGTACTATCGTATGCTTGACTATTTCTAGTAAGTAGTTTTTACATGATTGAGGAACTAATGTCCTCAAAGATTGCGTAGTTGGACCATAGATTGACATTGTATTTTTGGAATTAATTGGATATGATTTTGCTATTATTTCCTAAGCAAACTACGCAAGGAAATAGGGATTGGACCATAGGTAAAGCCTTTATATGTAGGGGTTGGTTGGTTCATGAGATATCTTCATATCTTCATAGTTCATTGAGAACTGAATAACTTGAGAGCTAATTCTTTTTGTATTGTGAAGAGGATTTCCACTTGATTGATAATACATGGTTTGGGTTTTATGCTGGTGCTTTCACCTGGATATATCTTATGTTATGTGTGATTATTTCTCTTGATCAGTTATGCATGTTTCTACTTGATGTTGCTCATGAATTCGATTATGCTTCTGCTTAATGTTTTGTAGAAGTAGAACAAGTATTATGGTTTAGGAGATTTCATATATTGGTTTGTTCTACAGGTGAAATTTCTACAACAAGCTATCAAACATTTGTGCATACTGACCATGCTGCAATCAAATATTTAATGAACAAACCAAATGTGAATGCTTGAATTATAAGGTGGTTTCTTTTATTACAACAATTTGATCTAACCATTATTGATAAGCCTGGTAAAGAAAATGTTGTTGCGGATCTTTTATCTAAGGTGAATCTGCCTATAGGTGAAGAAGGAATGGTGGATGACCAGTTACCAGACGAGCACTTGTTTGCTATTTCAGTTCTCTCTCCATGGTTTGCTAATATATCAAACAATTTGGTATCAGCATAGTTCCCACCATACTTTCCCTCCAAATAAAAGAGAAAGATAGTTAGGAAGAGCGCCCCCTTCACCTAGATTGGGGGAAATCTTCTCAAACTTGGCCCAAATCAAATTTTGAGAAGATGTGTAAGGTAAGAGGAATATTTTGACATCCTTTTGACCTGTCATGATGGGCCTTGTGGAGGTCACTTCATAGCAAACATGACAACATCCAAAGTGTTACAAGCAGGCTATTATTGGCCCACTCTTCATCAGGATGTGAAAAATTACATTATTCAGTGTGATAGGTGCCAGAGGATGGGAAATCCTACTCCAAGAGACGAAATGCCCCTATAGCCTCAAGGGACTTTCGAGCCATTTGAAAAGTGGGGCATGGACTTCATTGGTCCTATCAACCCTCCTTCAAAGAAAAAATAGTAAATTATTGTGTGAACTAATTATTTGACTAAGAGGGCTGAAACCAAAGAAATTAAGGCAACAAAAAAAGGGAAGATGGTTGAGTTCCTAAGAGAGAATGCATTCTATAGATTTGGGTATCCAAGAGAGCTAGTCACAGACCAAGGCAGCCAGTTTACCTCCAACATGATTGAAGAACTGCTCAGCCATCACAAAATCAAGCATAGGAACTCCACTCTGCATCATCCACAAGCTAATGGGAAAGTGGAGGTGACCAATAGGGCACTGGAGAGCATCTTAACCAAGGTAATGAGTAGTAGTAGGAAGGATTTGGTAGAGAGACTAGTTGAGGCCATCGGGCCTATAATACCACACGAAAGACCACCACTGGATTTACACCCTATGAGCTGGTCTATGGGAAAAAGGATTTGATGTCCATTGAGTTTGAATATAACACATTAAGGATGGTAGTCCAACTAGATTTGGGTCTCATTCATGCACATAAAGAAAGAATGTTCCAATTGAACAGCTTGGATTAATTCAGAATGTAGGCCCTCCTACATACAGAGATAGTTCAGCTTCAGAGGAAGATCTAGCATAATAAACATATTAATGAGAAGCAATTTCAAGAGGAAAATTGGGCATCATTATATGATTCTAGGTATAGAGACTTCAAGGCCAAGCTAAGGAAAAGATGGCTCAGACCTTATGTGGTGGAGAGATGCCATGATAATGGTTCAGTGCAAATTACAACTATATATGAAGAAGCGATTCCTTTTCTTGTTAATGGACACTGATTGAAAATGTACAAGAGGCCTTTATCAAGGCAAGAGTTCATTAACAATATCAATAAAATAATGATGATGGTGGAGCAAGTTCCAACTCCTCCCTCATCAGGTCACTGAATAAATAAATAAATAAATAAAATAAAAATAAATAAATAAAAAAGACTCAGGTGAAAACCTCCATGAGGTGCCTGAGTCCCTTCTTTGGGTTAAAAAGCTCGTGAGGTGGCCTAATGATGAAAAAAAAGAAGTAGAAATAAGAATACGAAGATCCCTAGGTGAAAACCTTCTTTGAGGTGGCTAAGGCAAACATCTAGGGTGAAAACCTCTTTGAGGCAGCCTAGGTGTTTTTCAAAAAAAAAAAAGAGAGAGAAAAGAAATAATTGTTAATTGCAGGTGGGCAAGAAAGATAGTCAAGGAGAAAAAAGAGGATCCAAAGGGAACCCTGCCTCACACCTATCCATCTCCTCCACTCCTTACCCTGCATCCCTCCACCATTTCTATCATGTTCCACTCCACTGCTTCAATTTATGCATCGACTGTGTTTTCTAAAGGATCCCCTATATTCCTATAGGATCCCCTGAAAACCTACAGGATGATCCTGTAAGAAGTAGAATGGCCCAGAAAACCTACAGGAAGCAATCAGAGGGCACATGGTAGGTTTGTTAGGTCCCTAAAATTCATCCTCCACATGATATAACCCCTCAGCTCGTCCATTATCATCATCCCTTCACTCACCATTCAAATAAAAAAGAGACCAGTTTCTGCCAATTATAAAAAAAAAGGAAATTAACTAGAAATGTTCTGAAATCTAGTGAATTTAGCAACTATGGGAGGTGAATTGCATACACAATAAACTCTATTTTCCTCCTGAATTTAAACATTTTGTGTCAACCTTCTCATTTTCTCCTCAAGCCTCACAAGCAAGATGATATGAGGGTTTAATAGGAGAGAACCCACAAACATTGTGAGGATACAACAACACCCCCAAGTGTTTGAAATCTTTACAAGACACAACTGGATGGGGTTTTTCAAGAAATTCATAGGGTATGATGATGAGGTGGCTCAAGAATTTTCTCATTCCCTCACTCCACACAGCAGAATCCATGCCACTGTTTTAGATAGAGAACTCACTATAGATCTCACTCTAGAGTTCATCAGTAGGGTCACCACACTTCCTCTAGGAATTCTATAGAGAAAAGAAGACAAAGTAGACAGTTAGGTGGAAAAAAGGGAAATTCATTTTAGCAGGTGAAGAACCCATAGAGGATAAAAATGGGGTAAGGAGGGATAGTCTACCATACCCATGGAGTCAGGTAGGCTACCAAATCATCAAATATATCTCATGTGAGGGTAGATACAATGTTGTTTATGGATACCATTTTAGGATCCTTGAAGAATTAAGATTCGAGGGAGAAACACCAGTTCACCAAAGACTCAACATACCCTATTTCTTGATGCAATCACTCATAGACTTCAGAAACAAAGTAAAGAAAGGGAATTCCCAACAATTGGCTCACCATGGGTTGATCAGGATCCTCATTGAGGATGCCCTCCAAAACCTCAGAATCCCTATAACATGGTCAGTCTTCAGAGACTTGACAACAGAAGATGACATCAAAACCCTCACTTATGATGCTAGTCCTTCTGTTAGAGAGGAGGAGGCAAAACAGGAAGAAAAAGATGCAGAATTAGATAAGGATGAGATGTATGAAGATGAGAAGCTGACACAGAGGAACATGATGAAGAAGAAAAAGAATAAGGATAAGAGAAGGAGGATGATGATGAAACAAAAGAGGAAACTAAAGAAGAAACTCATGGGGAGGAGGAAGAACATCAGGTGGAAGGAGACAAGAAAAACAGAGAGGAGGAAGGCATTGAAATAGAAAAGGAAGAACACAAATAGGAGTCACCTAGGGTGTCTCTAAAGGCTACTGAGAGGAGGAAGCAACTTCCCTCACTGCTCTCAGCACCCCAGTCAAGCAAAAAGGGAAAAGAAGGAGGAAAACCCCACTATATTTCAGAACAAGAAAGAGCACAAGAATCAAACAAGGGAAGCCACAAATATCCATAAAAACTCCTATTTAGATTGAATATTCCCCTACACCAATAGACAAAATGCCTAAATCACCAATTACCTATGCAAGGAGGCCTAGTACTAAATCAACTTCCTTAAAGGGTAAGGCCATCCTACAGGATCCACAACAAAACCTAGAGGAAGCAAAAAAAGTCCTATAGGATACTCTATGAAAACTACAGGAAGCACAGAAATTGGAAGGCAAGGTAGGGGAGTAGTAAGAAACAAAAGAAGAAGACCTTGAAACAAAGGAACCAAGCCCCCAACCTAACCTAGACTCCTACTACCGGTTTATTGAAGGAGGCAGCTCAAAAAGTTTCCATCCCATTGTTTTCCGAACTTGAGAAGGAGAGGGCCAAAACCCACCAATGGATGCAAATCACCAAGTCAAACGGGGTGAAAGAAATTGGGCACATGGAAGAGAAGGTCAAAGAAATGGGTAAAGAGCTCAGTGGCTTAAGGGATAAAGAAGCAATAATCAGAGATCAACTTGAGAGGGAAAATGCATGGTTGAGGGAACAACTGTAGGAAAGGGAGAACAAACTAGCATGTATGGCCAACCTCAATTTGGAGGCCATCCAGTGTAGGACGCCAGATAAATCCTATGCTATTTACCACAAAAAATAATGGCTACAGTTTCATATTAAAACACCAACATAAAGGGGCACCATGTCATTTCAGGACTACATGCAGTTTATTGATCTTTGTGATCAAAGTACACTAGAAGATAAGGTCAAGATGGCTAAGTTTTACTTGCACAACATGGCCCTCATAGACATGAATGTTTGGGACCCTAATGCCAAGCTAGGAGATCTATAATTAATTGCTTTGGAATCATGGATGAACCATGAGGAGTCAAGGGCTGCAGAAATGAAAAGAATATTGGCTAGAGAGAAAAATGAACCTCTTTTCATCAAAGCTAAACAATCAAATCCCATGGCCCTAATCAACACCCATAATCTGATTGCAAATGATCCTCAACTGGCACCTAGATAGATTGCTACCCAAGAGCAAGCAATTTCACATTTTGAAGATATGTTTAGGCTACTAGGAGATGATAGTATACATGCCTGCCTAAGGAGATGGAATACATTGCCACACAGCTTGAAGATCAGAGAATATCACTCCCCTCAAAGGTTGAGAGAGGCACTTAGCAGGACACCTATGTATAAGAAATCAATGCAAAGATTGAAGATCAATTGGATAGGCCTAAAACTCAGTCCACCAATACTCCTAGTGATGCTAGAAGGGAGAAAGGAAGAAGAGGAAAAGAGGTAGTGGGAAGAAGTAGAAAAGAAAGAAGGATTCTATGAACAAGTAGAAGTGACCACAGCAGAGGCATGGGATCTCAGAGAGGCTACCAAAGCCATGAAGGACATGGAAATTGACTAAGTTTCTCAAATGATGAGCAACACTTTAGTAGGGGGTGATGATGAGCCTCATCATTGGGTAACTATGGGCCTTAATTCACCTCCAAGCTTACTCAAACCAACTATTCTCACAAATTATTGCATACTTTTGATTATATTCTGTTTTTTAGATGAGTTACAGTTGGATATTTTTCTTTGTCGTCTAATTTGCATTTAATGTAGGATTAAAGGATAAAAGCAAGGAATTTTGGCAAAGACCTTGGTCAAAACTCAAATGGGACAAGGGAGAGGAATTATAGGAGGTAAATCCTCCTCATTTACTGCACCTCCATTCAAATTTTCCTCCATCAGCTTGAAGTGCAAACATCCAAATCATGAGGATTAGAAGGAAACCGAGAAAGTGAAAGACAAAGTACCGGTTTATCTCAAGTTTGGGAGCCGAGCCTCCTTAATTTTAAGGAATTCGTTGGAGAATTCAGATGTATAAGTAGAAAGGCCTAGTACCTTAGTAGGATTTGGATTTTTGATTGAAAAACTCTACTCTATTTTCGAGCTGCAAGACTTGTGACAGTTTTTGATGTAATCCATGATTTTGATAATAAAAATGAGTTTTGTTTTAAGCTAGCACTATGCTAACTCATAGGGCTAGATCTCTTGGGTTAGGGCCCAACCCTAGCAACCAAGGTTCCTATTTATTGTACACGTATGCTAGCATAGATTCATGGTTTAAATGTTCATTTTCTTATGTAGCTGCATTTCCATTACAGAAGTGTAGAGTGGATTGGTTGTGTTTTAGTTTGCTTCCATTTGTGCCTTCTTTCAATTAGCAGGTTACCAAGGAGAAAAATATCACCATAAGGTTGTCAGCAGGTGTCTCAGCCTCACCTCCTCCCTCTGGGACCATGACTTGAGGAAGAGACCCTTCAACAACCCCAAAAACACATATTTCTAGTTCTTGCATGAGATTTGGAGTTTTTTATCTTGATTCAATACTTGGTTCATTTCATTATCATATTTTTCCATTAATCTATTTATGCAATAATATCTCACTCATGTTCTCATTTCCTTCAACACTTTCTTCATGCATAATGTGGGCAACTGGTTCATGCTTTTTTAGTTTACGAAAATGTATCTTGTTGCATAGTTCTTGGAAGACACACATGTTTTAAGCACTACAGGTACTTTAGGAGGAGGTCTAGAATTCATCACCAACACCCATCTTCAACCTCATCCACCTCAACCATCTCTTGTTCCACCATCACCCTCACTAGTTCTTTTGTCCATTTTATTGAAATTCCCCTAAACACATTGAGTGAATCTAGCCATCTCTTCTCTTGGATATTGACTCCTGAGTGTTCCTAGACCTTCCAAAACCCTATCCCACTCATCACACAACTTTTCCAAGATTCCTAACACCTCCAACACCTCACAATTATCTCTTAGCTGCATCCTGTAGGTTTCCTGTAATTCCTACAGGATCATCTTGTAGGTTTCTAGTACATCCTATAGGTTTTCCTGAAATGACCAGTTTTGAGGCTAGATTGATGGGGAACCTCTAGGAAGTCACAAAAAGCCTCCTAGGGCCCTTCCACACCATCCAACCACTCCATAATCCTTCTAGCCGTCCTCAACCACCTTCCATCCACCTGTCACATCTGCAAGAACAATTAAAATTTCATGCTTGATTTTACCAAAGGAAACCAAAAAAAGTGAAAATAGATTTAGTTTAGTTTTCTTACTTACACATTAGTATGGTTTGATGCTCTTTACTTTTGTAACTTAGATAGCAACATTAGGTTAGTGTTGATTTAGCAATTCTTCTTAGCATAGTTGTTTAAATGGTTAACTAGGATATGGTGTGATTTAGCATTACATGTTGTTTTCGTCATTACTACAGTAGAGTAGCTCTCTTAGAATAAATTTTATCTTCTTCCATCAAAGAATCAAGCTTCTTTTGACTCTATAGGAGTCTGGCTTGGAACCCTTGGGGTTTCTCGCCAAATGAACAGTGACAACAAGCAGGACCTTCTCTTTTATTTGTGCATATAGCACTGTCACCTCCAAGTTTGTACGAACCCTGGGCTGATAAGTAAAGCTGGTAGCCTGGGAGTTGCAACATCCTTGCTACAATATTGGCGCTCATTAGGGGCATTATGTCTCATGTACTAAGATGTTATTGTATTCAATCCTAGCCTATGTCTTTCTAGGAGAATTATGTATATGGTATTCATTGTATTATTTTATGGCCCATTAATGCGAACATATCATGTACTTTGTAGCCCAGTCCCACATTGTTGGGCTCACCATTATTCTTTGTATGCAGTTATCTTGCTAGGTATGGGTATGACTCTCCTGCCTCATTTGATATCATGTACTCCAACATAAAAGGAAAATTCTATCAGTTTAATAGGTCTCACCCCCTCCATTTTTGTCCTTTATTGCATTGCTTCAGTCCTCTCTCTCTCTCTCTCTCTCTCTCTCTCTCTCTCTCCCCCCTTTGGTGTCTCATGGACGTGTAACCTACAACATATTTCAGTCATACAATTTTCTCCTAACACTCATATGTTGGGGACAAATCTGTTATCACAAAAAAATGATCACCTAGCCATTTCTTACTAGGTGTGTTAGTATGAAAATTCCTAGATGTACCAAAAACCCTCACTTAACTCACTAGGTGACAAGTGACCCTAAAAGCAAGTTGATAGTTGTTGTTATTCTAGGTCTGCAACATAAATGGAAAATTTGTAGTAAAAGGAAACAAGATCTAAAACAAATAGCAACAAAATGATGTATCCAGAATAATAACCTAGTGGAAAGACGATTTTAAACAAATAAATATTTATTAATAACACCTGGTGAAGGATATCTATAGATTGATATGTAAGTCCCCCTTCACGAGATTGGTCCTTTGATATCCTTGATGCTTCATAAATAGAATTCCCTCTCTAAACCATATGAAAAGCCCAAACAAAGTGAAGAAATCAAATGGGAGCTCAAGAAAATGACAATAATTTTAACAATGATAATGATCATGGTGAGGAATGAATGAAAAACCCTCCTTTATATTTAATCTAAAAAATGGAGAATAATAAAATATTATTGACCAAATTCAGATCTAACTACTTGGGATACTTTATTATATTTATTAGAGAGGGAAAACTAATTTAAAATGCTTATATTCCTTTATTTAGAAATAATTAACAAATAAAATGATTTATTAACTATTTCACGAGAAACAAGAAAGGTGTGAAATGAAAATAATTATTAAATAATGATTTAATAATAATTCCTAGAGAAAATTAAATAAATAATTATTTATCTAATTATTCTCACGGGGTTTTTTTTATTTAAATCAGAAAATAATTTAATAAAAAGTGGTTTACTAAAGTATTTTCCACATCGAAAGTGATTTTACTATGGTAAAATTAAATCTAGATGGTGTATTTCGATCCACCTAGTTAGAAATGGCTAGGTGATAATTTTTTGGTGATAACAGATTACCCCCACGTGTAAGAGTATTAGGAGAAAATCTTAAGACCAAAATACATTGTAGATTACACTTCCACAAGCCACCAAAAGGGGAGTCACATAGTGAGAGAGAGAGAGAGAGATGGACAAATAACGGAGGAGGTGAGACCTACAATACTGATAAAAGTATCATTTTATGTGGTAGTACATGATCTCAAATGAGGCGAGGGAGGCATACCCATACCCCCCAAGATAACTGAGTAAAAAGAATAATTGTGAGCCCAACAATGTGGGACTAAGATATAAAGTACATGATACATGATACACTGGCATCAATGGGCCAAAAAATAATTCAACGGATCCTGTATACATAATGCGCTTGGAGAAAACATAGGCCATGGTTGAATACAATAACATATGAGTACATGAGATATAACTCCCTTCAAACTGACATGGGGAGGGGGGATCACAACCAAGGAAGCATTTTTGAACATGAAAGGGCTATGAAAATTTTAATGGATCATCTGGAGGAGACATGCATGCTATGGGCACTGCAAGTAGTGGAAATCAAACCCATCAAATCTATGGAACTGCATCAGAGGCTGGATTAACATCTATGGTCATTCGGGCATGTGGGGGTCTACCTAAAGGGCCACCCCCTCATGAGGTCTAGAACAGCTCACACACACTTGAGAATCACTAGGATAATTGTCTTCATCACCGAACCATCAAGTGTACGAATCTCAATCATACGATAAGGAGCTAATGTCGAGCATGCGAGAAATAACCAAGTCAAAGGGAAATAATGAGTCCCTTTGCCTTATTTGATGCATTGAACATATATGGAAGCTGGAACTAAGGTACATCACCCTTTAGACTACTCTTATGGAATAAATGTATTGAGCTTGACATAAGAGACTTTGCCATAGTTAAGACAATGAGGAATCCTCAACAAGGGCACGAGGGAAAATAGCAGAGTGGTTGATGGATTGACACCAGGGATGGTGATGTAAGGAAATATGATGGATGGAAGACTGATGACTTCCCTTGTCAGAGCATAATAAAAATGGTTTACATAGCAACGACTGACTTGAAGATGGTCAATGACTCAAACGGGGGTTCGACAAAGACGAAGTAGAAGGACTGGAGGCCAAATATGCGTAAAATGGAAGAAATGTGGAATGATGATGAATAAAACATTATAAAGGGACACAATGTGGAACCAGAACAAAATCCATAAGTACAAGGGTGACACATCTCAGATGCTCTGAACAAGGGTGACTCAATGATGCGGCGACATGGGGAGGCCTAGTGGGGACCATAAAAACATGAGTAAATGATGGTTACTCATGAAAAAAATTGACAAGAGATTCAACCAATGCAAAGGTAAGGTGGTAGCAGAGAATGGGTGGTTCAAATGAAGAGATTTGATTTTAAAGGGAGGTAAAGTGAAACTTCATGGAAAAAATGGCTTCCAGGTGAAGTGTTGAAATACCAAAAACAAAGAGAGACCCATTATAGAAATCAGTTAGAGCTTTCCAATAGTGCTAACAGTTCATCAAACAGAGCTACGGTTTGGTCACAATGGGTGATGAAAAACACTAGGGTTTTTCCCACAAAAGGGATTTTTGCCTCCAAATCTAATTCATTTTCCCAATGAATGATAGAGAATTTGGAGAGGAAGAGAAGGCCCTAAATATTTTGGAGATCATAGTAGAAAAAAAAACCATTGGAATCTGTATCTGTGACTTTTAGGTATGTGACCTTACTTGTCTAAAAATGGCCTTAATGCTTCTGGGAAGAAAGGTTCCTGGTGAAGAATCATGGAATAAAAGGTCACGTGAATGAACTACTAGAGGGGGCTTAGAGTCATCCTCACCCACTAAGTCAAACATGGGCAATAAGTGGTAAGTATGGTGTCACATATAATAGAATCGTTGAAAATATGGTATCAAGCATATATGATATGTTATGTGTATATTGCTCACTAGGGAGGCCGATAGTACAAAATCTCCAAAGAATGGGAGAATAATCAACCATACCTAGATCAGTGTGGTCTAGGCCGAGACTTGTGTTAATCAAGTGATAAGATGGCTAGGTGATGTCATCATTCCCCAAAGCATGGGATATTTCCCCCAAGCATATGTGATTGAGGGGACTAATCTGGTATGTAAAGGTGGGAATTATGCCCCTTGACAAGAAGAGTTTGTTGAGCACGATTATGTTCCAAGAGTTCAAATAAGGGTTCAAGCATCCTCACCCAACTCGCACGAGATCCTCCAAAGGATTATGAGGAGATGAAGGGGCATGTGTGCCCCCCATTTTATATGTATATATGGAGTATGCTATAAGCATAGTAGATGTAGTTAGAGTAATGGACTCTAAATTGTTTTTGATAATGTGTTTCACCATTTGTTTATGGTTGTCTTATTATGGGAAGAATAGATAGATACACTTAGAGAAAGGAAATTGTGGATTACCAATCTTGTTGGGCACTGCATATATGAATCAAATGGACCAAGTATCTGGGTTCGTATACATAGTGTTACTATACCAAAGAGTGGCTTCAGATATAAGGAATTGAAGCTCACCTATAAAACATGGTGGTTGAACAGAAATAATGTCTAAGGGGCTGGGTTGTTGAGGTAAGATGGAGGGATGTTTAAGTGGATCATCCCCAAAGTGATCGGAAGTGATATGGGACTCTAGAGGTTCTTCTATAGGGGAATGGATCCTGGCAAAAAAGGATTAGGAGAGACACAAGAAAACGGAGGTGGTCCTTGAGGAGATGTATCATTAGGCATGGTTGAGTAAGTCACAAAAGGTTGTGAAGGTGAAGACTATTGTGCATACATAACAGATCATTTGAGGGATACCTGCGATGCTTGGAGCATGCAAACACTCAATGAGCTAGGCTCAGAAGGAGTAGGTCGTGGGCCATAGTAAACACCAAGAAAAAAGGAATCTTTTTAGAATCTTAGAGAAACAGACAAGACATTCTTATTGTCAGCCACAGACGAGATGTTGGGCTGAAGCAAAGTTTGGGCTTTTGGATTGTAATATGTCAACTAATCAACATTGATTATCTTTCCATTGTAGGGAAAGCACATCTTATGGTGAACCGCAGATGTGACAACTAACATGGCATAAGTATAATTATGATCCAAAAGGATGCTATAGTCAAGGAGAGCATCAATGTCTTCGATGTCAATACTGATGGTCTTGCCAAGAACTGTGACTAGGTAGTTGTGATATAAACCAGGGGGCTATGAAGGATGACCATCCCTTACATGCAAATTGATGGTGGATGGGGATAGATCAGGGGATCCAAGTTTTTTCCAAACATTGGCGGTCATCACATAGGTGGATGTGCCTTCGTTAATGATACACCACTTGACAATGGCATTTCTAATGGAGACTAGAATTTGGAAAGAAACAAATGAAGATAAAGGTGGGTTATCCGACTTGTCATGGAAGAAAAGCATCTTATCATATTGAGCATCTACAGTGCCTAGAACATATAGTAGAGATTTTCGTTGTGATGGGCACATTTGGAGGAATTCCAGCATTGACATGGCAGCAGGAGACTGCGCCAAGTCATCTACTATGCGATATGTATGGGAGGATTTGGTAGAAGTAGCATTTTGGTGTAACGGACCTCTGGGAATATTCGGTATGACCTCAACCTTAGGTTGATGGATCTATAAGGTATCATTGGGTGTCGATAGAGGCTTGGAAAACACTTTGGGTTGGAACTCAATTGTAGACTTAGCAGGTGGCTGGTCATACTGACACGATCGAGTCTGGAGATTGACTTGTTCAGTGTTTACAACATCAAAGTTCATCATGAGAATCTGATAATTGCGATGACCATATGGAGGAGCTGGCTGAGAAGCCTAACCTTGTGGAGGTTGGGAAACTATATAACCTTGGTGAGGAAAAGTGTTGGTAAGCACAACGGGTTGAGATGAAGCAGGCAGGGGAGGAGGAGTAGAAGTTTGTGATCCTTGAGAAGATGTTTGAGCTTCCCATACTTGGTGCATTTGAGGTAAAAGGGGACAATCATGAGTATAATGAACATAAACTCCACAATAGGAACAAGGTTTGTTCATACAAAGAACCTTGTTCTGCTTAGGTTGACCACCTTGTTGCTAGGTTGTGGGGTTAGGTGGGGAACCTATGGGGCATTGGGTGGAGCACCCTCGTTGCCTTGAATACCTTGCTTTTGCTAGTTCCTATTTTCCTTCCCATTATTATTTTTCTTGGGATTTGAGGGATTGTTACCACTCTGTTGAGCATGTAATTGTCCTTATCGAGAAGGTGTTTGCTGTGGCAGAGGGGGAGTAGGCATGGGGGGCTAAGGCAATGGTGCCAAAGGAGTTGGAGCACTAGGCTATGCATACAGATAATATGGAGATGGGGAACATTGGTATAAGAAGGTGGTGCAACAGCTGGCCCTGGAATCGATTATTACAGACGGGGATATGCATATGGTGTGTTTGGACTTAGATAAGGAGTGCCCTGATAAGGATTGGGGGAGGGATAATTGTACATGGGACTGGTCCCTCCTTGAGGTTGACCATAACTCATCTAAGGAGGAGAATATGGTTAAGGGAGTGAAGAGTTCCAACAATGCCATCTGCAACATGATAATTCCCTTGACACATTAGCAATATTAGGCCAAGGCAAATAGGGGATGATAGTGTAAATGTAACTTGAATGGGTGTAAATTAGTTAAAATTTAAGAGCTATCTAGAGATCTTCTTCGTCAGATTGAGGAAAGTGAGAAGTGACATCTTTCGCAAAGGGGGTGAACAACGATCTAAGAAACCAATCCATATAGACTGAGTCTTTGAAGTCAAGAGCATGACACATGCTCCTTCTTCTACGCCATTCCTGAACATGATTGGAAAGGTGAGTGACATAAGTTTGACAAAATGAAGTCAAAAGTTCAGTACCAGTATCATAATAGAGAGGTAACTGGAAATATAAAATAAAGGCAGTAGTAAGAGTTGCTAAAGTGGAATGGGTTTCCCTGGGCTGGTCTACATACCACTTCGCAATAGCTCTAGTAAGCGTACGTTGGAACAACAAAAGACAAATGGAATAATCAGTAATAGAATGGGATGAAAACCACATATGAAAGGAGAAAAAATGATTGGTTGGGTCTTCTCTAAGATTACCCCCAAACTTTAGGATGTATGAGGGGAATTTTGTAGGCATTTCTGGCCATGTGGGATCGTGGAGAAGAGGATCATTGCTAAGATAGTTAAAATCTGGTAGACTTAGACCAGTAACAACAGGAAGTAAGGGAGTCAAAGTGACCACACCAGTTGAGGTTCCTATAATGGGGGTACCCTGATTGGCACTTAGGTTACCATCCTGGGTTCCTTCACTTGCATTGTTCCCTGACATGACGGCGATATGAGGATGAGGGGGCACAAAATCAAAGGATGAATCTATTGGAATAATACTAAGAGGGGGGGGGGGGGTGATGAATCAGTATTATAAAATCAATATAAATTTTTCATTTCCATATTAAGATTCATATACACTACTTCAGTTAAGGCAAACCGTGTGTATACGCAACTATGTGTAATGCAACAAGCGTATATCCAGTAAACTTATGATACAGTTAGTTGATCCTTAATGAGTGCATGAGAACATTATTAACCATATGAATAGTAAACATGAGTAGTAAAAATAGAAGAGATAATCAGACACAAGAAGCACACATGAACACCATGATGTAAGGTGGAAACCCAATGTGGGTGAAAACCACCTGCTGCAAGTCGTCTCAATCTTCTTTTTAATAAGAAACTTCTTTTTACAATAGTTCCTGTACTCAGTGTAGTCATATACTAGTACACAGCTTCTACTCAGAAGGATTACAACCTTCTCTCGTTCTCCAGAGCTCTTCCTGGAAGGGAGCTACAACCCCCTAGCTCATTGTACTAGCTGACCATGTTACTAGTACGTAGTGCCAGCCTGTGAAATGCTCCAACTTACTCGTTTCCTAGTGCTGACTAAAAGGGAGCTTACACCCCCTTGCTTTTGCACTAGCTAATGTACTAGTACGTAGGTGCCAACCTACAGAAGCTACAACTCCTCTTATTCCTCCAAGTACACGTTTCCATATCATTTTCAGACTGATACTCCTGAAGCACAATACCATATCGAAGGCCACGTTTCATCCATTTTCATATGGGACCCATCAATAATTATTGAAGCCAACACAATCAACACTAGCCATCATCAAATCTCTGAATCACGAAACCTGTCAACAAATGCCAAGTCACCAGAACTAGCAGCAATAACACTACACTCTGTAACAATATTCAGAACCAACTGTACATCAAAAATCATGCATCAGAGTGCATACGCTACTTGGAAGTGTCGAACCAGCGTGTATACGCAACTTCACTAAAGCGAACGAGAACATATATCATTAATTACTTATTCATAACTTCGATGCAATTCTTGACTTCAAACATACCCAGATCATTACATATACAAAGATAATATGTATGTTGGCAACCAGATCAAGTTCATCAGATCACATAAAGATAAGTCATTCTGATCCTGATCCATTATAGATCTCATCCATCAATACTGAAGCTAAACATAATCAACCACTCCAAATATGTAGAATACTGACACCAGTAAATAGTCATCAGAACTCATCAACAACCATAAACGCCTGTAACTTCAAACATCATAGCTCATATGGTATATGCTACTTAGATATATCTAACCTGCGTATGTACGCGCTTCTATCATAGTCAACCAGCGTATACATTCATTCATGAGTTGCAGCAATTTCAAACTTAAGTTATACCCAGATCAGAACATTACATGCGTCAGTATAGAGATCTAGAATAAACATGATCAAACCATATAGAGATGATTCATTCCAAGCCATTAGATCCTGATCTATCGTTAGATCTTGTTCTCCATCAACCGTTGAGATTTCCCCTTAGCTTAGATCAAGAAAAGCATCATGAACCCTTAACCTGCATACTAGATCTCATCCTTTATCGGATATTCAAGACTTTTTCAATCTCTTCGCCTAATGATCTTCTTCTCCTCTTAAAGTATTAGGCCTTACTCAATACCATGGTCCAAAACTATTGAAAATCAATACTAGGGACCCAATACTAGGGTTCAATACTTTGTATGCAATACCAAGGACCAAACCATAGGTTCAAATATGTCGGACTAAATACCATGGACCAAACATAAAATTTCCCACATGTACGCACTTTTCTTTGCATGAAAGTGCATGTATACATATACGTGCCTTTTGATCAGCAATACCGCGTGTATACACACCTTTGTATATAGTGAACCTACGTATATACTTTTCTTTCTTCATTCTTGTAGTCTGATCATCAATTCCTTGCTACCGATCTATTGTACTATGATCTATCATCTGTGTGAGTTGTCATTATTCATTACACCTGAACTTATTCCTTTGAGCTATTCCTCATCCCATGTATTCTGTCACATCTGATATCTCTTCTGTAGATTCATCTAGTTATATATAAGTGATTTGTTCTTCTACAAGTAGGTTGCCATCAAGTACAACACATGCATCATAATGCCAACAATCTCCCCCTTTGGACTTGATGGAAACAACACCAAAGCACTCTCCCCCTTTGACATCAAGGGCAAAGGGTGGACCAATATATTCTCTTTCCTTGATAAACATTCCGTTGTCCATACTCCCCCTGAGTACCTGCTGAAATCTCTAAATAAGGTCCCCCTTTGTATATGCCAAGATGTACCAATATGACCATGCTTTCTCTAAGTATATGCTGAAGTTTTTGCTCTGCTAAAGTGTGTTGTTCATGCTCCCCTGACTGTAAGAAAGGTCTGCAAAAAGATGTTCTACAAGAAGAACATGACTCTATCATAAATGACCTTCCTATCACCAAGGACTCATACATACATCCATCTCCCAACCCAGTGGGGATATACCAATATCAAATATTTATACATGATTGAACTATTACATCATCCTTCCCATGCATAGTGGGGATACAAATTACATCATATGACCAAAAGGGATTCATCAAATGACTACAATAGATAGAGACAAACTATTACATCATGAGTCTTGATATGACCTTTACATGAAATAGAGACCAAACATCTAAATAAGATCATGATATACATAAAAAATTATCATACACAATGCATGATCTGCTCCATAATCATTTGACAACAACATCTAGACCAACAACCTGTATATGTTCATAACCTATAAAAAGGTATGTTTGCATCAACTCATCCTTTTGAACAAAATTATGCATATGACATACAGAATCATATGTGAAAAACACGATAACCATCTCATCAACACCAAGATTTGCATGTATCATCACTTGGGAACATTTGCATCAATAAACATATGTAAGTATCAACCTATCATTATATAGGTAAGAACTCATCTTCATCATGTCTCCAACAATGCAACTTTGAGCTTGATATCATCACCAACAACAATCCTTATCCACATGAGTGCCAAGAACTATAGGAAACCAGCATCATAACTATATTATATGATCTTTATGCATATGACAATAGCAACATATGAGTGACTCATCATCAAGTGTATTCAAGCTTTGTACTTCTCCTTATCCTTATGAAGATGACCATGTAAGCACCATATATGCATCATCAGAGAATCAATCACAGATCTGATCTGAACATCAACTATGTAACCCCAAGAATCATATGAGATTTTGTCATGGACAACTCATAACCATATCATAGCAAGATATATCATTTATCCATATAAACATCATCACCAAAGACTACTAACCATAATGCCAAAAATGCATTATTAAAAGCATATGCTCCACCTAAACCTGTGCCATCTTATTTAATGTCAGATCTGATCATGCATATATCAGCAAGAAGTATCAAGGCATCATCATCCATAAGTTAAGATCAAAACATTTCTAAACATCTTGCAAGTATCAAGACATTTCCACACATCATCAGCAGGTTGTAACTATTATCAAACATAGAAAATAATGGACTGAATCATATCAGACCCTTTTTCTTGAGTCTGTCCCATTGCTTTTCCTCAAACTAACATATATGCAATTGTGCAGTGTCTAACTCGCATATATACGTAGCTTCCCTTTATTAAATTTGTGTATGAGATTTAGCACACTAAAGTTTTACACTTTCAGCTCCCCCTGAGTCTATTATGTTTGTATATTGTGTTGTGCCACATCTTTCTAACTGTACTTCCTTCTTCTTCCATATCTTCAAGTGTGATGATGTTTTCTCCTTTTGGTATGGTGCCCATACTTTTTTCCTACATTCTTTTGTTGTATCCAAGCTTGTTACATGCATAACATCTTACATGTTTCATATTCCTTCTATAGCAATCAACAACTCTGTGACCAAACATATTGCAAGTAAAGCAATATCCCTTAAAGTACCTGGAATGTGATGATCTTTCTGTGTGATGGTCTTGAACCATTCTTCTTCTGCATTTGGCTACAACATGTCCAAGATTATGACATACATAACATTCAACATTATTTATTGGAGTAAAAGATTTTCTTTGAAGAATTTCTTTCCTTGGCTATTGATGGGGTTGTCCTCTCATCTCCTTGTTGATTATTTTAGATTTCTCATTAGAGTTCCTTGCCTCTCCTTGTGAGCTAGATTCATCTTCTACAGATTCATAAAAACCAAGACCAGTTTTGATAGCAGGAGACCTTTGACTACTAAGAATATCATCCAAGATCATAGTACTATCTTGAAATCGTAAGAGTTTATCCTTTTCTTCTAATTTATCTTTTAGAATATTTACCTCAACCTGATCTTGCTCTTCCTTTTCAAGATACTACTTCTTCAAGTTTTCTTCATCTTTTCTTCCTTCTTCCAACTGATGTCTTAGTTCAAGAACTTCGTTTTCTTGTTTTTCAAGAGATTGTAGTTCTTTATTATACTTATTTGATTCTTCAAGATCTTCTTTTAGCGAGAGGATCGTAGCTTCAAGACTTTCATAGTAACTGGATCTATCTCTGAGTTTCTTGATTGTTGTGCTCCTTTCATTGACTTCATTTCTTAATGATGTCACTTCATCCTACAGCTTTTGACATTGATCTTCCTTGTCCTTGAATAACTTCCTTACCTTGTTTCCTTCCTCTAGTTGAGCTTTTAGTTTGGTAGCTTCTTCTTTGAAGACACATTCCCTTTTGTCAAATAGATCTTGTTGATCTCTAATTTTGTCTGTAAGCCTTTTAAATTTTGCCTCTATTTGATATCTTTCTTGCTCACCCATAAGAGAAATTTCAGTTGTTTCTCTATCACTTTCATCATCTTCAAATGGATGGATAAATGTATCACTAGAGTATAACAAATTCATACCTGCTAGATCTTTTGCTTGTGATTCTAAATCTGAAGTGCTTCTTCGACATATTCCCCAATTGATTCTCCCACTGTCATAGCTCTTCAGAGATGTCTTCTTCTTCTTAGGTGCTTTCTTCTTAAGCTTCTTTCCCATTGATCTACGGATCTCCTTCAAGCGATCAAGCTTCTACCAAAGGACCTGCTCTAATACCAATTATTGGAAATAATAC